>CM056499.1:43574367-43636684 GCA_029783415.1 Anisodus acutangulus | reverse complement strand
TTTTATTTTCTGATAATTAAATTCATAAGCTAATCGGTGTTTATTCTTACACTTTTTTAAATATTCATGCAAAATAGAAAGAAAAAAAAGGACGAATGAAATTGGAGATTATTAGAAATTTACGAGTGAATGTAGTTTTTCTGATTTGGTGGCAACAACGAGTGGCGAATTAAAGATTTTTACTAAAGTAATTTAAAATATGAAGAAGTAAATATAAAAAGAAGCTAAAGGGACTCAACATCTACTATAAACAGTAAAAAAAATTGCCGAAGGAATTCAAATCTCCTTAGCCCTACCTTGCTCCGCCACTGGCAACAACGAATATAAATTCTTCTCATTATCACAGTGGAAATTAAATAATATTTGTAAGAGTCATATGTTGAGTTGGACATAAACGACATTGCCTTTACAGTGAACAATATCTAGCGGATGAACGATATACATTTTAGGAAGAGTTTAACCTCCCTATATATACGTACAGCATAAATGATTTGTTATATTAGTATATATACACTTAAAAAATAACTACAGATAATCGTAAAAAAAACAGAACTAATAACATGAAAAATAACTTACTATGACATGTTAAAATACATTAATAATATGAAAAAAATCTATCATGTCAGTATATATAAATAAAATCCTTTTAAGAAATGGGTGACTAGGGCAATGTATTAGATACAGATTCACGGAAATCTAGTAATTTTTGCTCATATCTTATGTATGTATTATTTATTAACTAAATATTTATAAATATTTGATTGTAAATCCAATTATTGTATAATAACTTAAAATTACTCTAAAAATTTGTAAACTTAAATTCTGAATTTGTCTCTAGACTAAATAACTTGAACCATTTCAAATCAGAGGTTGAATTGCATCACGAACTACGTAAACTCAAGCACAGCAACTACCGTGGTTGATTTTTCTTGGTCGAAAGACTTGTAGGTATGCTCTTTTCAGACATTGAATTTTGAATTTAGAATATTGGAAACAAATGAACATGTCATAAAACATGTCAATCATTGAGAACCTTTTGACTTATTATTCTTTAATTTGAAAGCCTGGATTTCATAAAAGTTTGCTAACAGAATCCAACTAGATATGAAACCTCGGATCTGTAGTACTAGCATTATGGGCTAATGACATTCTTTGATTGAGATTTCTGTTCACAAACTTAAATATGTACCAATCAGCATGTGCCACAATCTCGTCCTAATAGTATCTCGAGGGATTGGGTGAAAAGGCAATTATATTATGCAGGTCTGTGACATTCACAAAGACTACATTTTTTCAACTAACAACTTCTCTTAAATTCCTTTGTACCACCTAAATTATAAAATCAATCACTTGTCTCATCTGAATCTCATTTCAAGCACTATAAACTCCATACCCAATTGTACTTGTTTTTTTCTTAAAAGTCTTTGGTGCAATGATGATTATCCCCCCACCCCCACCCCCACCTCCACATATGTAATAGGTTTTGATTGAAAATGAAATTTAACGGGAAAAAATATTTTTTGAAGTTTGTAATCTAGATATTAGTGCGACTATAAATTATATCAATAGTAATTAAATATCAGTAATATATATTGTTCAGTTTTATTATGACTAAAAAGTAAATTGTATCCTACTATAAATTTGGTACTCCCTCAGTTTGAATTTGTTTATCCCAAAATTTAGTTCATGAGGGAAGAATTGTCCAAGTTCATATAAGAAGATCACTCATTTTATTCACTTCCAATGTGAAATTTTTTCATTCTTCAACATTTTTTAAATTTAATGTCAAGTTAAAATCAGACGATAAATTAAAATTGAGGGAGTACTATAAAAGTTTCATGCAAAAGAGGAGAAGTCAGTCGATGCTAATACGAAGCGTGACGTAAGTAAAGAGGAAGGATAATTTCTGCAGAATCATATATCCAAATCACTTTCTTTTCTGATCAATCAATCATATATATAGCTAGGTGCTATCAAATAAAACAAAAGGAAAAACCCATTGCGTTGCAGAACTATATACTGTTCTCAATCCATTGTAAGTTATCTCCTACCCCCAAAAAACAAACCCTCTACAAAAAAAGGAAAAAGAATGTTATTTTTTGAGAATGGAGTAGAGTAGTTGAGGAAGGAGGGTAAGGTGATACTTCAGACTTCCAAAAAGGAATATGCTGATATTCTTGAAACGTCAACTTGTTTCCCTTTCGTGTCAAAGCCCATCTCCATGACCATTATGTAGGGATTTGTTGGATTCGTGAACAAGTAGCAAGCACAACGGAAGTTTAAATTTTTTTACCTAACAACAATCCTGATATGGCTTATGCGATAATCATGTTGTATGTTCAAAACATGATAAAAAAAAAACTTAAAAGTTTTCGTACGCGGGATTCAATACTAAGGTATCCACGCGATTTGTTTTCTCGATTACAAGATCTAACTCCAGTGTATTTCCTATACAAGAAAGCTAGTAAATCTTGATTTAGGAATTGAGAAGTTATTTTCTATCTCCCTATAATTATGGGGTATGTGTTGTATATATAGGAGTTCATGACAAAATCTAATCAGATATAAAACAGAAAAATCTGGACTCATGTTAATGTTCAGTGGACCAGCCACTTCACACACCCAAAGTGGACGTCCAAGCACCCATTTTGGGCCAGTAATTTCTGGCCCAATTGCTTCCATGTATTTGTCCGAGTACCCATATAATATATCCAACACATTTAATTAAATTCGAAATCTAATTCGACTTAATTAAATAATTTCTATCAAATAGAAATATTTCATAATTATTATAAATTAAATATCTCAATTCTCAATCGAATATTTAATACTTTCTCAATACACTCTTAGATCGAAGAAACAATTGCATATAATGTGACCATATAGGCCTTCATATATCGACATTAATCTAATTAAGGTCCATACGAAACTCCTAGACTGTGTTGTATGACGAACTCAATATGTGAAGTATGTTTACATGAATCCAGCAAACTTAATATTTATGCAGAATTATAAATTCCTTTCATTCGCGACACACTCGATTAAGCTTAGGATTTGCCAAGTGTCTATTCAAATGGCTTAATCACTTTATGTCACATTTATTAGTTGACAACTAGACCATATTCTAAATATGTCTCTTGCACTGGCCAGTGACTTTAGTCAACCTAATAACATTGAGAAGTTGAGTGCTCCCTCGAATTTCCAATCGAGGAATGAATCCTATTCTTGGCTCAACTACCACCTTGATTTACATCCTGATGCACCCAACACAAGCCGTATCTTATCCAGAAGGAGTTTAAGCTTAGAACTTGGTCAAAGTACATCATTCTGTAAACAAGGTGCGTATTGACCTCAAGTCAAAAGACCTTTATATTCCACAAGCCGATAACACTATAGATATGTATAACAAATAGTTTATCGGCAGGGTATACCAATACTTCTCCAAAGTATCCATGTGTCCATCACGAGTAATCATTACTCGTAGTTGTGAGACATACTACATTCTCCAAGAATGTGATGCAGATCATATATCGACTTATAGCATATCACCGATATTCCATTCTCGATGATCATTAGTCGAGGCTATTTTGAGAGTTATGTTTTATCTTTAATATCCCACTCTATTAATGATAACGTAAGCTCAAGGGAGGCACATATATGAATAATTACAAACAATCAAACAATAATTCAATAATTGCAAATGTCATAACTATTAATCTCATTAATAATACGAATATGTTCAAATACATTTTTGTCCCTAATGTAGATTGTCTCTAGGTACATACTTTCACATTATGTGCAATAAGAAGGATGATTTTTCCTTTTTCCCAAACGAAAAGACAAGTAGGGGACATAAAAAAAATGTGATATTTGAGAAAGATAGTATTTGAAAAAATCTGAAAAAAGTTTTTGTAAGTTGAAATTGTATTGGAAAATGCATTTAACTTGAAAAATAGAACTTTTGTGAGTGGAAAAAACATTATACTTGAAAAGCCGGTCAAAGTAATTTTTTCAATTTGAAACACATTTAATATTTTTCAAAAAATCTAGTTTAATGTATAATAAACGTTGTGAAAGAAAATAATCTCTTGATTATTTTCATTAATGAATGAGTATATATACAATTTATAATTTTCATAATATGGAAAATTCTATTCCTATTATACTTCTAAAACCTTATTCTATTTGTACAATAATTCTACAATTATGGTAAGTATACAATGCTAAGTATATACAATTATGGTTACAATTATTGTTATTAATTTGTTTTTTGGAAAAAAATATCATGTCCAAACGGGCCATTGACAACGAAAGGGGAAAGAGATGGAAGAGGTAAAAGAATTAGGGAAAAAAGAAATTGGAACAGAGAAGAAGGGAAAACAAATTAAAGCTTTCGTAAGTGTAGGTGGACTACCACTTTTATTCATTTTATCCCACTCCACAAGATACAAAAAATTTACTCCACACGTGAATAATACTTAATCGCACATAAAATTTACACTAAAGCTTATAATGATTAAATGGATTAAATTATGTGCAAATAAGTATCAAGATCATTTATTGTATATTTTCCTATTCTTCACTAAAGCTTAAAATGATTAAGTGAATATATTTTTATGTGCAAATATTTGTCCTATTTTTAAAATTTGCAACTGTGCCTTTTTTTTAATCAGAAGCCATCACCCACGTTACACTCACCCCGTAGTGTTGGGGAGGTTTGGCTAGATCCCTACCCATCTATATGATAATTCAAAAAAAATACATGGAGGAGGACATAGATCTTTGCTTCCGGAGGTACATGAAGAATGAGTGAACTCATTTTAACAAAAATAAGATCAGAAAGCAACTTACTTACCAACGAGGACTCGCAATTTTACTTATATTTTCACCAACAACACGTACGATAACATAGGACATGACTGAATTTAAACGGGATGACATGGACTAAATTCACATAGTTAACTCTAACTTAATACGGTATTTGATTTTAAGCCATAATTATTGTTAACAACGTGCAAATGCAAGTTAGAGTTAGGATTTATAAAGTAAGGGGGTGGGGGTGGGGTCGTGATTTTGTGTGAATATTGGAACAGCCAAATGAAAGAAAACTATATTGGTTTTATATTGCAAAAGATTCAACGTGTCTGGTACGGGGACAGAATCTTCAACCTTCCGTAACCAGTTTGAGAAGGGAGAAAAAATGCAGTCAGAACTCAGAAAGATTATTTATAAAATTTACTGGTATAGATGTTTACATCAATTCAATGAATAAATAAAATATTATTTTAATTTACATTCTATTGTTAAATCAGAGTTAATTAATGCATATTCTAACTTTAATTTAATTAATTAATCAAAATAAAATACTAATTTGATGTAAATACGCCTAACATTTTAAGGTAAATTCAGAAGCATAGTCTAATCTCATAAGAATGGGATTCTTCTTTAGAATGACAACACATTATGGGCTAAGCACATGGTTTGTTAAGAGTCTCACATCGGATATCAAATAGGAATATGAATTCCTTATATGTAATTGGACAATCCCACCCTATAAGCTAACTTTTGAGGTTGAGTTAGACTCAAGTTAAGTTAGGCCCAAGATTCATTATTTACCGTGTTACCTTAGCTACTCCCTAAATAGACAAGACAAAACCTTGTTTTTCTAAAGCTTCCTTTTCTTCTACCACTTTACGCTTCCTCCCTTTATAATCCCACCTCCTCCCCACTCGCAAAACAAAATATTCTTGTAAAGTCTACATTTTATTTCCTCATCATGCAACAAGTCCTTATCATAATATTTACGTAATATTTTAGTAGCTATCCTTGCACGGCACAATATTGTATAGTAGGATGTTTGAGAATTAATCCTCTACATAATATAAATTTCGAACTCGAGTTCTAAGAATTTGATAGTTTGTCAAGAAAATCAATTTAATGATCGACAAGAAGATGTGTCCGTTAGTCCATAATTATTATAATGACTTATAAAGGAAACCCCCCATTTATGAATTTAGTTAGTGGAGAACGAAAATTGCTTCAACTTTGCCATACAATTGTTATGCTTATTTCTTCAACGGATTAATTTATCTTTTTTCATGTTTACCTTTTATTTAATTTTTATTGTTTCTTAAACACATTATACAAGTGTATTAGGCTCATTTTCTCTTTAGATAGGATGATTTTTTCGTTTGTTAAAGTCATAAAGTGAAAAGGCTAAGTTTTTTTGTTTTTGAGTCCTTTGGAATATTTCGTAGCCGAGAAAAAAATTGCAAAATAAGATTATACCATGACTCGAAGAAATGAGCCTAGGCACTAAGTTAAAAAGATGAAGAAAAGAAATTCTATATATAAGTATAGCTAAACACTTCAAGAGGCAAATGAATTATATTTATTTACACAAATACCGTTAAGCTATGATATTAATTCCATTTTTGTTTTTCTTCCTCCCTTCTGTTTTGGTAAACGAGTGATGTTTACGTAAACTCTTATCCATTCCACTGGTTGAAACAGAAAAATATGCATTCAAATTTATAGAAGTAAAAGCAATAGTGAATTTAAGAAGAAAGCGACCAAAGATCTTTTTCAACTAAACCAGAGATAGCTGTCTAAAAACATGCAACTACCTTTCAAGCCATCATGTCCTTGTAGCGATAGGATATAATTTACATGACAGGCTAAGAAAAGGGAAATTCCAAAAAGAAGAATATATTTTATGCTATATATAGTTTAATCTAGCTAGTTGTCTATCTTATGTCACGACCCAGACCGCAGGGCGTGACGGGCACCCGGACCCTCCCCGCCGGGCACCATAGATACACTCCCTCCTTAATCATATTTAAACACGTACTGAGCCGTAATAGATTATATAAAGTTCCAACCCAAAAGCCCCAACTTACACATATATATACCAAGGCCGACAAGGCCATACATGACAACTAACCATAAGACACATGTCTACAAGCCTCTAAAGAGTAAAACATACCACGACTAGACCGCAACTCTGAAACGAACAGAGTGCTCCAAATACCAGCTGAACCAGCAACCTACTAGTGCGAACCATCACTCTCTCAATATGAACCTGCGGCATAAAACGCAGCGTCCCCCGACAAAAGGGATGTCAGTACGACTGATGTACTGAGTATGTTTGGCATAAGAAATAACATAGCAGAGATATATCATAGTCTGAAACAGAAACAGCTGAACATCAGTAAATGCCTCTGAGGGCCCTAATACATATGCCTAAATGTTATGCACAATGAAGTTTCTATATACATCAGCCTCTGTGGGCATCATACCATATAATGATTAATGAATGTATGCATGATGCAAATGCGGTATACTAATGTCTATACAGGAATCCTCTCATAACCGCCTCTGTGGGCATCAAGTTATATCGCCACACAAGGGCATCACATCATCACATCATATTGGCCTCTTCGGGCTCTTTTTGTGATAGTCTGTACCAGTTGCAGGTGATGTGCGTATATAACGCCTTTTTTCCTTTCCCCAATTCCCATATATATATATATATATATATATATATATATATATATATATAATATTTACCATATAGTAATGTGCATAACACAAGTGGTCCAGGATAACATATGAATGCAATACAAATGAAATGCATGAATAATAATAAAACATCCGGAGTGACATAATATCCTTTACACATTTGGTTAACATTGGGAACATCAACATCTTTTCGGTGTGCCTTATTAAGGTCTTAGAAACATACTTGGACATTCTTTCAATATAGGAGTCAATGACTTGATCATTCCTAACAACTAAGAGTAGAGTAATTTATGTAGCAACACGATGGTTACGTTTCGCATATAGAATTATGCCAAAAGAAAGAAAGAGTCTTGCATACCTAGTTGTCGAAATTATCTAAGTTCCGCGGATCCTTGTAAGCTCTATGAACGATTATCTACACCATATGAACGATTTACATCATAATCGGATCAATATACTAAAAATCGCTTTATTGAGACATTCTAGCGAATACTTTGAATGCGTATAATCTATACTTCTTCTATGTCGAAACCTATGCATATAGCAAAGACACCCAGCCCTCTTAATCCTTCTTCTTACTGCTATAATATCCAAAACAGTACCAACAATTTCACATGCAACCCAATACCTTACAATTACGGCAGTCCCGACAACACACAACCCAAACTTAGCATTTTCGATAATCATTTTAGAGCTAATGAGAAGAATCATGTTCTGAACTTGTATAAACTTTAGGAACAAGGAAGATTACCACTTTAAAGCGCAGTGACGAGCGTTGTCGAAAAATCTTTCACCCCAAACAGCTTTCGATAAACAGAAACAGAACCCCCAAAATCGACTTGAGCTAGAGCTTCTCGAACTCAAGGCATGTGCATGATTTCTGGGCGTGCAAGCTTGTTTCGAGGGTTTAATTTCGCTGGACCAAGGCCCATAACATCATGAATGTTTCTCCTTGGGGTGAGCAGAAGCTTGCGGAAAATCCTCATATTCGACCGAGATTTTTTAGAGAACTCACCAACTGAGATTTTCTCTTTCTGATAGAAGTATGACAATCTCTCCTCCGGGAAATAATTTCTACAGAAGCTTTGAGAAAGGAGAGGGTTGTTTATCAATGGAAAAGAGATGAATGTTTGGAGTTGTTGTGAACCTCACTAAGCTGCCACCGATGTTTATAAGGCTTAGTCAGCGCGATGATACGTTTTAGTGCTACACGTAATGTCCTATATATTGTCTCCCCAACTATAATTAATTAATCCCACAATTAATTAATTATACACACAATTAAATTCTCGATCTCCATTTACTTAAATCCTGACGACTTATAAAACCTTCTTATACTCAATGTCATAATTCTTGTAATATGACACTAGTCCATAACCTTTTTGGGGATATACAATTATTATTATTAATCCCCGTCGCCATACTTGTGAAATCCAAAATTATGTGCTCAACTAGGGGTGAGCACGGGTACAGGGTACCCAGATACCCGATCAGAACCGATACTAAAGGGTAGGTTCCGGGTAGATATATTATAATAACGGGTAGGTTTCGGGTAGATATATTATAATAACGGGTAGGGTCCGGGTAGTAAAATTAGGAACCGGTCAATGTCGGATCCGGTTCCGGAAAATAGAGACTACCCGGACCTGGAACCAATACCCGAAACCTATAAAATATTAAATATTTTTACTTTTTTGAGAAACATTTGGACCACTTTTAACTTTCTCCAAAATTGTTTGTTGCACGCCTGCACATTGATTTTCCTCACCCCAAGACACAAATATTTCAGCTTTTTCACCCCTTTATTCTAGAATGCTCTTTGTGCCCTAAGAGTAAGCACCCAAAACTCTCTCAATAACAATGACGTTTTAGCTACACCACCGAGCTTCATCGTCGTCGTCGTTGAAGCTTTCTCTCAGGTACTTTCATCGTTGTCGTCGTTGAAGCTTCACCTTTGCCTCTTTCTCTCCCTTGGTTGTGTTCACGTCGTTCATAAAATGCATTTGGGTTCATATCTAACTCTTCAATTTCTTTTTAATATTCTATGCTTCTGTTTTATTTCAGGCGATACTCATCTTCAATCTGTATTACTTTTTGATTTGAAATGTAAATCTATTTTTAAAATTTGTGTATATTTTTGTAGATGTGAAGATGAAATTTAGGGATTTACTAGTATAATAAAGTTTTCTTTGTATCAAATAGCTTATGAACACGAAAATAAATTTAATTCAGATATTTCCAAATTTATTTTGAAATCAACACGTTCAATTAATTGAGTGTCAAATTTGGCTTGCAATTTTAGGTTTTGGTTACAGAATTAGCTTTTCTACAATGAATAAGTTTTCTAAAACTTCTTACAAGGGTACTAAAAACTCCGATTGCAGGCTAAAAAACTACTAGATGAAATTATTTTAGAACTCTTTTTGATTCTCATAGGCTAAAAAACTGTTGCTTAATCTGTGTTTTTTTATCTACAGGGTACCCGGGAATCTACCCGGAACCACATGGTTCGGGTAGGTTCCGGGTAATGATTGCTACGGGTAGGTTCCGGGTAGTAAATTTAGGAACTGATCTTTTACCGGGTAGGGTCCGGGTAGTTAAAAATGTTAGGGTACCCGGACCCGCTCAACCCTATGCTCAACTATTACCCGAAAGTACGGGGTGTTACATCTTATTTTCTAGATACAAACATTATTATAGATAATTACCTCATTTATAATTGACATGATATATAGAAGATATTATTTCACACTATAGTGTACACAAGTTAAATTAAAGAAAAAGGTAAAAAAATGAAAATCAAGGTGCTTACAACCACCATGTTTTCCTCGTAGAAAAAGCAAACAAGTAAACATGAAAGCTGGCAGAAAATATGAAGGTGATGATATCACAGTTATTGGATTTTTCTTGACCTTCACAGACAAATCTCATCACACTTAGCTTCATGTAGTCATTCATGTAATATAGGTTCATCCAATTACTTATATCATATAAATAAATAAATTAAACGAAAAAACGCATTTATATTAATAATACGTTAGTTTCATTTCATGATAAAATGAAACACAGTACACAAAGACTAAGGACTTAGATTTCTGTAATAACTAATGTCCTTCAACTTCAAGGAACAAACTAACACTACTACAAATTAAACAGTAACTAAAATTAATAGTTCTTGTTCCCTTTTTTCTTCAAGAGACGATGAAACAAAACACAACAGGAAACTGACAGCTACCCTTTTCTTCAACATTAACAACTGATCTTCTAAATCTGCAATCACACATAAAAACAAGATTAATTAATATCCTTGCAGTCTCACTCTAAAAAAAGATGTATAAACGTTAAACAATTTACAATATGAGATTATATTTGAATTAGTACCAAATGTTAAAGAATTTACAATATGAGGTTATATTTGAATTAGTACCAAATGTTGAGGCACTAATATGAGGTTATATTTGACTTAGTACCAAATCGATAGTGTTATCATGAGTTGATGGAGTTGACGTGCGAACCAAGTAGTAGAATGCACCATGCTGGAGTGGCTGAAGGGTAACACCCCATTCATTAGTAATGAGAGGTTCACCAGATGAATGAATGAGCACTGCATCTTCACCAAATACTTCCCTCACGTTAAACGGTTCCATCCCAACCTCAAAAGCAACGTCGTTAATGAACACCGTCGATCTGGTAGGACCCGCCTCGTTGGGGTCCACCACCCCTGCAACCACACGCACACAATCATGAGATAGACTGAAATATGTTTGTACAGTCTCTTTAATGGATGGAACCAATGCAGTAGTCAATGTATATAACTCCCCATCCATCCATGCGAACGTTTGGTCACAAAAGTTAGACAGGAGATCAGAAAAAGGGGGCCAAAGGACAAATCTAACCTTGTCTTATTCCAGTAAAGATGACAAACATATCCATAAAACATAACGTATGAGAAAGTGTAAAAAGTACTTTTTGGCCCTGTAGAAAACACTGTAAAAGTGAGCAGGCATCAATCACTTCCATGAAATGCCAAGTAGAAATTTTTACTTATTAGGCCTACTTATTAATTGTGCTTAATTTCGTATGAATAGGGACAAACATTTATTCTCATTCTCAGTTCTGGGTTATGGGGGTAAAAAAAGTGAGCTGCTTTCAAGACTCTTTATATCTTCTCTTTTGTCATGAAGTTGAAAGGAAAAAGATGTTAAAGTGTACATTCATACTAGATATGGCATATTTTGGACCGAGTAGCCCACCACATACTCAACATCCCATAAAAAAGAAGTAAAGAATATAACACTTCAGTTGCTTAAATATCCTCCCTACTCTACTCACTATTCCCTACGCCACAAACTAGATATACAAAAGAAAATAAAATGCTTGCTAGGGCTACTTTTTCTTCCTTTCCTTTTACATTACGGTATTTCACTGAACAAAATTTTAAGAGGAAAAAAAAAGCTTTTGTCACACATGAAAAATATCATTAGAGCATAATATTAGCAATATTTAGAAAATTTAAAGTTAAAGAGTTTCCAATATAGAAAATTTTCATTTTTTTATAACAGCTTAAAAAGTAAAAAATGTCATATAAAATAAAACATATGAGACGGAGTAAAAGGTTTACCTTGAATATGACTAATGGTTGGAATAGTGGCAGTAGTAAGAGGAAGAACAGTATGATGAGTGTTAGTACTTGGAGTTGAAGTAACATTGTAACTCAGCTGTGACTGCAAATTATTCATTTTCTCATTTTCAGCTTTGTTCTTTGAACTATTAGGTGTTTGACTTATCCCCATCCATTCACTGAGAAAAAGGCCAGAAGAAGAGTGAGAAAAACTAGTTGAATCAGGGAAGCAAAAACCTTGTGTGATAGCAGCAACAGATTGATCATGGGTTGGTGTTGGTGTTGGTGTTGGTGGTTGCATTGTGAAAAAGAAGGGTTGTTCATTAGTCAAGAACTCATTGTTATTACTACTAGTCTGGAAATTATAGTTATGTTGATTCACTGAAGCAGTAGGGGAATTCAGCAAGTCCATCACATTCGATGAACCAATTGAGAAAGTCAAAGAAGACTTATTGTGATGGCCAGTCGAATTCGGGGAGGATTTATCAGATGATGATGAAGAAGAATAAGATGGAGCAGTAATGTCTTGGGAATTATTTTGTTGTTGAGCTTTGGTTTGTAAGTGGCGCTGCTTGTGTTTGCTTCTTGACTTTCTGTTCTGAAACCAGTAGAACACATTGGCATCACCAACCTGTCCATATTCTTGAAGTTTTTCTCTGATCTTCCTTATCTCATCCCTTGGAGGATTCACCATTCCTGAATTAAAGATAGCTTCCAGTATCCGAATTTGCTCTGGCCTTGGATTCCATCTTGGCTTTGGCTCTGGGCTTCGCTCTTCTAATAATTCCAAGAAAAAAAAAACAAGAACCACCCGTTAGAAATGAAAATGAAAACATAAAGAATGTACAAGAATCTTGAATTATAGTAGTCATAGTTAGTATATACCTGGATTGCATGGGGCTCTTTGTTGTATGAGAGAAGAGTTGATGTCATGCTGCCATTGGTGGTGGTGAGAATTGCAAGGTTTGGACTTAAACATGCTAGGCCAGTGTCTATTTGATGAAGCCATATTTGATAATTTGATATGATTGAGAGAGAGAAAAAAGTCTATAGGAGATGATGATGATGATGAACAAAGAAAAATAAACCCTCTTAGCTTGCTCTTTGTAGTCTAGGCAACCCTAACACCCTAACACTCTTCTTATATAGCCTCCATACCTACTCGGGTTTTTAGTTCGATTTTTTCTGTTTAAATTAAAAAAATAAAATTTGTGGAGTATTAAAGAAAAAGCAAATTAGAGAAATAAAAAAGACAAAACCCAAAACAGGAATCACCTGTTAAATGATAAACAAAAATAGAAACAAAATTAAATGTAAAGTAAAAGTTAGAGATCTAGTACAGGCCCATACCCTTTTAACTTGTTTACAACTCTTTGCAAATTCAGACTGAAATATTTGTTCACTACTCAATGTAACAAAAGCCCAATTAGTTCAAATTCCCCCCCTAGAAAAGAAAGCAAATAGAACAATGAAAGAAGCACATGCTGGGGCTTATATTAGAATCTTCATCAGAATGAAGACAGTGAAAGCTCTTAATGCAGTTATAATGAAAAATATAAAAATAAAAAATAAAAGTGATATAATTGAGCTGGATGAAAAGAGAGAGAAAATAAAATTTTGTGGGGTTTAATTTTTTCAGAAGTCTGATGAGATTGTCTCTTTGTTTTAGTTTTGATGTTTTCTTTGTAACTTTGGGTTTTGTATATATGAAGAAGGGAGTATTAATGGACAGAGGTGGAAAGGTGGGGATTATTCTAATGGGAAGAGGTTGTTGCAGGATTAAATAGGAGAGAAAAGCAAGGGTAGGGTTGGGGTGGGGTGGGGTGGGGGGGTGAAGAAAGGGCTTTGAAAGTCAAGATAATGTAATTGTAGGGTTTGAATAGAAAACGGTGGAATAGAAGTAATTGCTCTTTGTAGATTTGAATGTTTGGGCCAAAGAAAGTAAGTATTGGATTGACTCGAGGGTCATTTTACTACTACTACAAACAAATTTCAAGATTTGTGCTTAAATGAATGAAACATATGCAATTTCATTGATTTTCATATTTCGTTTCTTTCTCTTTTCAAATTTATAAAAGATATTAATACTTGGGAATATATTTTAATTAGTCAAATTAATACGCTTACTATATATTCTACGTTTTCTAAGAGTCTTTTAATCGTATTAGAGAATATTATGCAAGTAGGAAATAGTAGAAATTTAAACTTTTTTCATTTTTACTTTTAATTTGAATAATATTGATCTGAGATAAATTTTTAATTAAACGAGGAATATGATCAGTGAAATTTATATAATAGACCATAATAACTCGTTGGGAATTGATCTATAGTAATACTAGTTGCAGTTGTAGTAACTTTTAGAAAATAAAACTATGTAAGTGAATATTTAAACTTTTAGAAACCTCTTTCTTAAGCAAGAATAAATTTAAGCTCTAATTTCACCACTTCAATTCTCCATTAAATTTGTTAGTTGTTAGTTTGAAACCAGTAGTCAAAGCTTCATTTTCCTTTTTCTACTAGAGGCACACTAAATGAAGTGAAAAACAAGTATTATTACCCCTAATCACATGTGAGAAATACTGGCTATTAATGTTTACTCTCTCCGGATCAAAAGAGTGTCCACCTAGCTATTTGCACACCCCTTAAGAAAATACTAACTTCTAGGTAAAAATAGGTAATTTGACTAAATTATCCCTAATTAAATAGGTATTGAAATTTGGTCACTTAACACTTAATAAGGACAAATTTGAAAAAATAAGGTTAATTATTTCTTGATTTGATAAGTAAACACTCTTTTTTATTCAAAAAATAAAAGCTAAGTGAACACATTTTTTATCAGGAAGGAGTATAATTTATATCGTTATGCTGATAGTATCAAGAGATCAGGCTTTAATGGGAGTCCTTTCACATATATATATTTTACTAGGCGAGAATTCTCACTATTATTCACACTAATACAATTTGTCACCTATGCTATATGCTTTAAACTTTCATCCTAAGTTTTTGACTGCATTACTTACTACTGTATCAATTATATTTATTACTGAAAGTTGTAGATGTTGTATGTGAAAATGCGAATAATCACTTCTATTTTAATCTCAAATTATGCTATAGTCCTGGAAATGAAAAAGGCAGCTAGAACTACCAGGGGCAGGGGGCAGAGCCATCCTTTTAGCTACGAATTCGGCAGGACTATTTATGTTAAAAAATTCATTTCGATATATAATATTTATCAAAAACACAATACACAAAAATAATTACTCCTTTAAGAACAACAAGAAGGCAAGGGAAAGTTAGTGCCTAGAGATTGTACTACTTTACTAGGCTTGATCAAATGACACTAACATCCGTTAAAATTGGGTGATAGAGTTGACTCGAATATGAAAACTAATTACTAGAATATATGAGAGACCAGCTGTTGGGATAGACATAAGAAAATAATCTAAATATTTAGAACATGAAACAAGTTCAGTAATATCGTTTTTTTTTTATGAGGAGGGGGAGCTTAAGTGATGTAAGTACTTCTAGTTGGCACTCAAATATCAAAGCAAAAGAGTAAAAGGGGTAGTAATTAATGGACTTTGGTCCATGTGATGTCCCTCTTATCCCAACATACCAAGCTCCAACTCCAACTCTCCTGCGTCCCCATTCCACACTGCTCTTTAATTCCACTTACCCCAATTATGCTTTTATTCATTTCATTTGTACTTGTATTTGTAATTGTAATTGTAATTTACACCTCTACAAACAAAAATCCTACTCTTCGAAGGGCATTTCGAAAGAAAAGAGAACCACTAAAAAATATTTATTTTCCTGAAATGGAATCATCCAAATGACAAAATTCAACGTTTACGAGATTATAAAAAGCATTGTCTTAGAATATTCCCTTTGGAGTACTCATATTTTGACTTAGCACATTAACGTATAACCTAAAAACTCTGACACGTACATTATATGTAGTTATGCACATATACACACATATAGGGCGGATGCTGTTAGACTTCATCACCGGTCTTAGAAGAATAAATCAAACCAGAAATGGCTAAGCTGCCATTGATGAAAAGCAGAGAAAAAAGAGATAGTGTACTGCTCGAGAAAGAAGAACTTTCATATATGTGTGTTGTCCTTACAATGCTTTACAAATGCTATATATATATACACACTACAATTCATCCAAAAATATCTATTAATTATACAACTAACTATTCAACAAACTAACTCAACTCCTTATAACAAACTAAATAATAGTACTATCATGCACTCCTCCTCATGGTATCTTTGTGCACCTCTCTATTACTTTCACTCCCACCCCCCCTCAAGCTAGGAGATACGAAGATATTCTTCATTCATAGCTTGGACATTAGATGAGCATGATGGATGTTGCTGAGGGCTTTAGTGAGCAAATCTGCAGGTTGGTCAGCACACGGCAGATAAGCAGCATGAATGAGACCTTCTTGAATTCTTTCCCTTATAAAATGACAATCTATGTCAATGTGTTTGGTTCGTTCATGAAAAAACTGTATTGGCAGCAATTTGAAGTGCAGATTTGCTGTTAGTGAAAACATAAACAGGTAACTGAACATGTTTGTCAAGTTCCTTGTACAAAGCAGTAAGCCAAACTACTTCTGCAACTGAAGCTGCCATGGCTCTATACTCAAGTAAACATTATCAGGTAACCATCAATAGATCTCCTGCTATTAACACAGGACCCCTAGTCTGCATCACAAAACACCTGAACTTAGGAATTACTAGAACTGGACATGAGGATACCTGACCCTGGTGCCTGTTTGATGTATCAGACTAGCCTCATCCCAACGTCCATGTGTGAAGTTTTAGGAGATTGCATGAATTGACTCAAGCATTGTACATCAAATGGTATATCATGTCTGATATTTGTGAGATATAGTAATCTTCCAATCAGCCTCCTATAAATGCTAGGATCTGCCAATGGCAAATCATGTACAAGAGTGGATGTTGCATTATCTGAAAAAGACTGAGAAGCAACATATTGATCAAACTCCACTGTAGTGAGATTATGGTGCATTTCCATGGGTGAGGAGGCACCCTTAGCACCTGCTAAGCCCATATCAAATATAAGTTCCAAATAATATTTCTTTGGTACATAAGAATACCCTGAGAATTTCTTGCAAACTCTATTCCAAGAAAATATATAAGCTATCCTAGATCTTTAATCTTGAATGATGACTGAAGTGTTTCTTTGGTGTTCTGAATAAGAGTTGAGTCATTACCAATAATAAGTAAATCATCAACATACACAAGTACCACAACTATGTTATCCCCTTTCTGTTTAGTAAACAAAGAATAATCCATGTGGCTTTGAATAAAACCAGATGAAGTCAATCCTGAGGTGAGTTTAATGTTTGACTGCCTTGAAGCTTGTTTTAAGCCATATAGAGACTTTAACAATCTGCAAACTTGTTTCTGTCCTCCAGTAGTATTAAAACCCTCTAGTAGTGTCATATACACTTCTTCATAAAGATCTCCTTGCAGGAAAGCATTGTATACATCCATCTGATGAATTGTCCACTATCTAACAGCTGCAATAGATATGACTGATCTCACAGTAGTCATTTTGACCACAGGTGAGAAGGTTTCTTGATAATCAATACCCTTATTTTGGTTATATCATTTGGCTACCAGTCTAGCTTTAAACCTTTTCACTTCTCCAGATGCTTTATATTTTATTTTGTACACCCACTTATATCTAATGGCCTTTTTCCCATTTGGAAGATGTACCAGTTCCCATGTCTTATTATCCTCCAGTGCCTGAATCTCAGCCTTCATTGCTTCAATCCATCTTTTGTCTGTTGCAGCCTCTGAATAGCTATATGGTTCAGTGTCAACAGACACATGTGCCACAAAATTCTGATATATAGATGACAGTCCAATGTAGTCTATTCTATCATAAATGGAATACAAACAGTTACTAGAACCCTGCTTAGTGATATAATCTTTGTGTTATATGTGAGGTCTACTGGTTCTTGAAAATCTTCTAATATCAGTTTCAGATGGTACTGTTCCATCCAGCAACTCTACAGTGTTGTTCTGGATTATTTATTGCAGCAGTGACACTCTTAGTGTCTGTATTTGCACATGTATCTTGCATTACTGGATTGCTACACACAACTTCTATGTTCTGTGAACAAACTAGATCATCAAAGCAAAAAATTTCATGTGATCTCGTAAAACCAGGCCTGCCATCTGTGTCATTTTTAAAGGAAAAATTATCTCTATGAACACTATATCCCTGCTCATAAAAATTATTCTAATTTCCATATCATAAAGTTTATATCCTTTCTGTGCAGAACCATATCCAAGAAGGACAGTTCTCACAACTTTATGACTAATCTTATCTTGTCTAGTTAAAGTAGAAGCAAAGCACAAACAACCTATCACTCTTAGATGAGAAAGTGATGTCATTTTATTGTATAACATCTCATAAGGTGACTTGTTCCCTATAACTGAAGAAGGTATTCTGTTCATTACATATCCAACATCCTCAACACAGAAACCCCAAAACCTATTTGGCAAGTTATCATGAATCTTTATGGCTCTAGCTATTTCAAGTATATGTCTATGTTTCCTTTCCACAACACCATTTTGTTATGGTGTATGTGGACAAGAACTCCCATGTACTACATCATGCAGTTGAAATAACTCTTTACAATTGTGATTAAAGAACTCTGTCACATTGTATGATTTCACTCCTTTTATTTTCATATCAAATTGAGTATGAACTTCAGTAAAGAAATTTTTAGCAGTGTGACCACATCTGATTTCAATCTCATTAAAAAAATCCCAAGTCCATCTAGAGTATTCATCTACAATAGTTAGAAAGTACCCCATTCCATTATATTTTTCAACTTTGTAAGGTCCTCATACATCCATATGTAATAATTGAAATGGTTTTGTCTTTTTACTAGTACTAATAGGAAATGGTACTCTAGTCTGTCTATCTAAATGACACACTTCACAATTATTTAAAATAAAAGAATTATCATTCTTGAAACATGGAATCTTCTTCAGGACCTTCATAGGCACATGACACAGCATGTGATGCCATATGACTGCATCAACATGCTTAGTTGTTGCCAAGCACTTAGTCACCTCTCCTGCCTTATTCTGTGTGTCTAGACATAGTATATATAATCTTTATTCCTCATTACCAATTGACCAGTTGTCATATATGTGCCTTGATGATGCTGATATGAGTTGTATCCTGGTACAAAGTTTGGTCCCTGTGGATGATTGTAGGACTTTGAGTTTGGCATCAACATTGTTCCATGCTGCTGTTGTGTCTTCTCAAACTGCACATTCTACATATGATGGTGATTTTGGACTTCACCTTCCTGTCCAGTATCTTCAAATGGCAAACTTTCTCATGTCACTATATTTGCCTTCTTAACTTTTCCTTTAAAATTCTCAAAATATCCATTTAGTTTGTAGCAATCCTCTTGTAGGTGTCCAGTTTTGTGACAGAAGTCACCTTTCACCAGCTTAAAATAGTCCATTCTCAAGTGTCCTTTGCCATGGCATAAAACACACACACTACATTAGGATTATATGGTTTCTTTTGCCTTGGACCTCCACTTCCATTTCTTGTTGTAAACATGGCTGATAACTTTATTGTATCCTGCATCATCTTTTGGCTCTCCTCCTGGTTGATCATTGCATAAACCTGATTTAGGTTTGGTATCTGCTGCATCATTATCACTTGACTTCTAGCTTGACTATAACTGTCATTAAGTCCCATAAAAAATTATAGCATTCTCTGATATTGCAAATAATCTACAAATTCTTTTAACTTAGGACAACAAGATGGTGGTGGTATAATGGAATCATATTCATCCCAAGGATCCTTAAGCTTAGAGTAGTACATAGACACTGATAGTGTTCCATGTCTCAATGTGACTATCTCCTTATGCAACTGAAATGGTCTCGAACTGTTTATTTTATCAAATCTATCCTTCATATCCTCCCATATCATATAAGAATCTAAATTAAACAATATTCCAGTCAGCAAGTTTTTGCTCACATTCTCCATTAGCCATGATACTACAATGGCATTACACCTATCCCAAAGCCTAGCTAATTCACCAGTGAATGTTTCTCTCTTCACTGTACCATCTATAAATCCTATTTTATTCTTTCCTAATAGGGCCAATTTCATCGCCCTACTCCATAAAGTGTAATTATCCATTCCAGTTAGCATTATTCCAATCGACAACGAACCTGGTGCATCAGATGGAAAAAGATACAAAAGATGGTTGTGATCGATGTTCATCGTTGTTGCCGCAACTACATTGGTCATATCTTCTCCATTTGCTCCCATTGTTGTCGAATTTGTGATTTTCAGACTTCAATTGCAAGTATAATAACATTATTTGTCTTCAAATGCGATTTGATTCAAGTTTCGATGTTCGATTTCTTCGATTATAGACATAGATCTGTCGAATCCCTCACTGCATATGACTAAATTTCCCTCGATCTATGTCGGATGATTGCTCTGATACCATGTTAGACTTCAACACTGGTCTTAGAAGAAGAAATCAAATCAGAAATGGCTAAGCTACCATTGATGAAAAGCAGAGAAAACAGAGACATTGTACTGCCCGAGAAAGAAGAACTTTCATATATGTGTGTTATCCTTACAATGTTTTACAAATGCTATATATATACACACTACAATTCATCCACAAATATTTATTAATTATACAACTAACTCTTCAATAAACTAATCAACTCAACTCCTTATAACAAACTCAATAATAGTACTATCATGCACTCCTTCTCATGGTACCTTTGTGCACCTCTCAATTACTTCACAGATGCAGAAGGCTAAGTATATATTTGATCAAGCTTAGTAGTTTTTGCTCAAGCCGTGAATTTATGTAATATTAATTTAGAATCTACTTATTAATACTTGAAGAGGTCGTCCTAAAATTCAAAATCCATATAATTAAAATTTTGACTCCTCCTTTACCCACATACACGTATATGATATATAATGTAAAAAGCAAATGATGGGGCTAAACGATTTCACTTTATATATAATCATGCGAGCTTAATTCAAAACCATTTGAACAATTGCTTCAAATAATTCTATTTCCGAGAGGCAAACGAAAATAGATGGAGCTCCCCACCCTCTCACCCCATTTCCCCTCGAGAGATTTCGAAGCATAACTTTAAGCAACAAATTTAATTATATTGATAGTATTTTTTTCCGTATTATTAGTTTACATAACAAATTTCAGGTTAGTAATATCACTAATTTTGAAATACTTACTTGTAAATATTATTTTTAATTGATTTGAGAGCGTAAAACTTTTTTTAAATTGTTTGGTGTACGTATGAGATTCAAGGCCATCCCGAATTGACTCTTAATGAATCTTGTTGATTAGATCTCCTAAAAGAAATCGCTAGTGTTATCACAATTTTCAGTGAAACCCAAAAGTAAATCCACTGTTCATACATCTAAACTTGAACATTTGATTTTGACCAATGACCATACCTCATTCAGTTACAAACACTACTGCTTAGGTAATTTACAAGTCAGATTGAAGACTAACATGACAAAATGTCAAAGGATAAATGATAAGAGTCAATCTCAGTTCAGTTCACTTAACCTCTGATAAAAAGAAAGAATAAAAAGAGAAATGAAGCACAATCCCATCAGAAGTCTCGCAGAACTGATAAGACCCATGACCAATACTAGATATGGTAGTTTTTGTTAGTACCACTGCATTTACAGACACGTCATGCCTTTACAATATTTGTTTAATTTCTTTTTATAAATATAGTATTCGATCGATGTGCGTATCGACTAATTCAATGAGATATTTGTTATTTATTATCAATAAAGGTATCAGATTCGAACATGAAATTTTACGATACTTAACCCATTAGATTGATCACTAAAACATACCTTTAGGTCACTTCTAACACGTTATTACTCTATTTTTCAAACTAACACATCAGGTTATTAATGCACAAAACATAATATTTTTATTTTCCAGTCTCATCACTAGCTAGTCTTTTTCTTTCTGGCCAAACCTACGCTCCCACTGTTAGTTCAATTTTCAGTAAACGTGGGGGAGGGGAAGGTTAATTAAGCCTGGGATCTTCTGATACATAGTACGTGAAGAACTAAATACTTGATAGCTAATTTAAGTGATAGCAGTAGATTGAATCTTTTTCCCAAGAATTTATTGTCTACTTTTGAGTTTTACCTCATCTCTTTGCATTTACCTTTTTCTGTTCAGCCATTTTGTCTTGAGCAAATTTGTCTAAAGGATTAAATTCACTACACTTTTGGTTTTCTTTCAAGTATTTGTTGGTCTATTTAATTCCTTTTCCTTCTTCTTTTGCTTCTAATACTTGCTTTATTTTCCGTGTTCCATCTAACAAGGAATATTAAAATGAGGGTAAATTTCATAAATGATCACATCATTATGGAGTAATTTTTAATCAAAACTGCATAACTATGTTTTCTAACCGAATAATCACAAAACACTCACTCTACATTCTACAACCACAAAAATCATAATTGTACATATTAGTTTAGGTATCACGTGATAGGTCACGGAATTGTACATATTAGTATCACGTGATAGGTCACGGAATTGTACATATTAGTTTAGGTAATATTTGGTTGTAATTAGTATTGTACACTTATCATAATTGTATAGTTAGTGTCCAATTAGAATAAATTTTTTTGAGTATAATAGGAATATGATTTTTCTATTATGGAAAGATGTAAATTGTATATATACTCTTTCAATTAATGAAAATAATCAAGTGATTATTTATTTCATGGTATCAGAAGTCTAGGTTAATTTTTTTCTCCCAAAAATTTATGTCCAAACTATCCGGTTTTCGAGTTCCCTTCCTCGGTTTCCGTGCCCGGAAATTATTTTTCTCTTCCCAAATCTTTCTTTCAAATCCCTACATCATGTCTTGCATTGCTATTATGGCTAAGAACACGTTTCACCCTCCCTTGATGTTTCTAATATCAAGAATCACATCCATATCGTTCTTGAAATAGAAAACGTCCAATATGCGATGTGGGCCGAACTGTTCAAAGTTCATGCCGCTCGCATCAAGTTCTCCATCACATTATCCCCGCAGCTCCTACGGATACAGAGGTGCCGAAACCCGAGAAGGATTCTAAGTTATGGACCACACTTGATGCTACTGTTCTTCAGTGGATATATTCCACTATTTCTATCGACTTGTTGCAAACGATTATCGAACCAGATGCTACGGTAATGGCGGCTTGGAATAAAGTGCGTGATATATTCCAGGATAATCAAAATTCTCGTGTTGTTACCTTGGAGCAGGAATTCTCCCACGTCAATAGGAAAGATTTCCCTAACGTTTCAGCATATTGCAAAAGGTTGAAGGAATTGGCGGACCAACTCCGCAACTGGCAACGTTGGTGAGCCAGTTACCAATGAATGTCTTGTCCTTCAGATGGTTGCAGGCCTTTCTGAGGCATATAGTGGTGTTGGCACGCTTCTTTGTTAGAGCAGCCCTCTTTCGTAATTTTATCAGGCTCGTTCTATGCTTACACTCGAAGAAGTCGGCTTAGCCAAAAAGGCGGCTACCAGTGCTAGTCCCGTAGTCATGATGACCGAGTCCAATTTTCCTCCTTCCATTTCCAACAACTTGGGCCAAAACCGCAATAACGATGGCGGCAAAAAGGGTCAAAATCGGAAAAATAATGGCAAGAATCGGGGCGGCAACACAGGTGGCAGCCGGAACAGTGGTGGTAGCGGTGGTGGTCCTCGGGGAAGTCAGCAGCAGGTTTGGGCCCAGCAGTCGCCCCATATGCAGTGGAATTGGGCTAGCCAATACGGGCCAAACAGTGGAGGATTTCCAGGATATTACCCGGGAAACTGGGCCCTTATTTCTCAACAGCCTAGGCTCAGTTTCTCGGGTCCAGTCTTGGGTTTCAAACCAGGTTATGGGACGGGGCAGTAGGCCAATGGGCTTGGGCCTAGACCTCTACAGGCCCATCATGTAGTGGGTCCCACACAAACCGACATTGAAGCCGCAATGCACACACTTGGATTAAATTCGCCAGACCTGAATTGGTACATGGACACTAGAGCCATGACCCACATGACATCCGATCAATGTACTCTCTCGTCTTATTCCAATTTGAGTAGCCCTCGTGGCATAATTATTGGTAATGGTAATTCAATTTCAATTCGTGGTTATGGTCATAAAACGTTGTCTCCCCCCATCCACCGCTTATCTTGAAAAATACCTTGCATGCCCCTAAATTGATTAAAAATTAGGTGTATGTCCGTAAATTCACCACTGATAATTCTGTTTCTGTTGAATTTGATCTGTTTGGGTTTTCTGTGAAGGATTTCAAGACGGGGAGTCCTCTCATGAGCTGTGATAGTAGGGGAGATCTTTATCCTATCACGCCAACGTCCGGTTTCTCGAGTCACACATTGCCATCAACGTTTGCAGCTCTGGCTCCTTCCTTGTGGTTTGCTCGTCTAGGTCATCCAGGGTCGTCTATTTTGTCTTTCTTAGATAAAAATAATTTTATTTCTTGTAAGGGTACGCGTAGTACTCTGAATGGTCAATCTTGTTCTTTAGGAAAAATTGTTAGATTTCCATTTGTCGCCTCTCATTCTCATACTTTATTGTTATTTGATATTATTCATAGTGACTTATGGACATCTCCCGTTTAGTTCTTTGGGTCATCGCTATTATGTTCTTTTTTTAGATGTCTATTCTAAATTTTTATGGACTTTTCTGATCGCGAAAAAATCTCAAGTTTTTTCCATTTTCTTAAAATTTAGAGCATTCATTAAAACTCAATTCAAACGAAAAATTTAAAAATATTCAATGTGATAGTGGCAAAGAATATGATAATGGGGTATTTCGGGAGTTTTGTGCTAATAATGGGATTAATTTTTATTTTTTTGTCCACATACGTCGTCACAAAATGAAAAAGCCGAACGCAAAATTCGTACCATTAATAACATTGTCCGAACTTTATTGATTCATGCTTTCGTACCCCCTTCTTTTTGGCATCATGCGCTACAAATGGCTACATATCTTCTTAACATTCTTCCTTCCAAAGGTTTGACATATTCATCCCCCTTCAAATTTTATATAATAAGACTTCACATTTTATGGTCTTTGGGTGCTTGTGTTATCCACTCTTTCCCTCCAACACAATTAACAAACTTCAGGCCCGGTATACCCCTTATGTGTTTTTGGGTTATCCGCCAAATCATCGTGGTTACAAATGTTTTGATTTATCATCTAATAAAATCATCATTAGTCACCATATAATTTTTTATGAATCCCAATTTCCGTTTGCTAAGGTTAGTAATCACGTGCCTAGTTCGTATAATTTTTTGGATGATGGTATATCCCCGTATCTTATTCACCAATTTTCAGACGTAACCCGCACACCAAATCCGCCAACGGGCCCACTGCCTGCTAGCCCCACATTTCTCCCACCTCAGTCCAGTGGGCCAGACTCACGGTCCAGTCCATCTCTCGGCCCGGGCGGCAATCCGACCATTTGCTCGGTCGGCGTTTGATTATTGGGCTAGCGGGCCCATCGCTTGGCCCGATCTCGCTACTGCCCAATCCAGTTCCAGTTCTAGTTCCGTCACTGCCCAAAATTCACCCAATTCTCCCCCGAGTGATAGACCAGTCACTTATAGTCAACAAGGTATTTTTAAACCAAAAAGACATTTTAATTTAAATTCTAATGTTCTTAAATCACCCCTACCACGTAATCCCGTGTCTGCTTTTAATGATCCGAATTGAAAAATTGCTATGACCGATGAATATAATGCTCTTATTGATAATAAGACGTGGGAGTTGGTGCCCCGTCCATCTGGTGTTAATATTATTCGGTCTATGTGGATTTTTGCTCTTAAGGATAATTTTGATGGTTCGTTTGCGAGGTATAAGGCTCGTCTTGTAGGGGATGGTAAGACTAAGCAGGTTGGTGTGGATTGTGGTGAGACTTTTAGTCCGGTGGTCAAGCCAGCTACCATTCGTACTGTGCTCAGCTTGGCTCTTTCGAAAGCATGGTTCATTCATCAATTGGATGTGAAGAATGATTTCTTATATGGTGATCTCAAGGAGACAGTCTATATGCATCAACACTTGGGGTTTAGGGATCCCATATATCCTCATCATGTCTATTTGTTGAAGAAATCCTTGTATGGGCTTAAGCAGTCCCTACATGCTTGGTATAAGAGGTTTGTAGACTATGTTTCGACTATTGGTTTCTCTCACAGCATGTCTGATAATTCATTATTCATCTAGCGTCGTGGGTCTTCCTTGGCGTATATATTGTTATATGTGGATGATATTATCTTGACTGCTTCTTCTGACGCATTACGCCAGTCTATCATGACAATGCTCAATTTTGAGTTTGCTATGAAAGAATTGGGGTCCTTGAGTTATTTTTTGGGGATTGTTGTCACTCGTCATGCAGGTGGGTTGTACTTGTCACAACGGAAATATGCAGCTGAGATAATTGAGCGAGCTGGTATGTCTTCATGCAAGTCTACTTCCACTCCAGTTGATACTAAACCGAAGTTGGGTGTTGTGGCTGGCTCACCGTACGAGAATCCGACCCGCTATCGCAGTCTTGTAGGGGCCCTTCAGTATCTTACTTTCACGAGACCAAATATTACGTATGTCGTACAGCAGGTGTACTTGTTTATGCATGATCTCAGGGTTGAACACATGAATGCGCTCAAACGCATCATTCGATACATCCAGCGGCTACCTTGGTGTATTGTGATAATGTTAGTGCGATCTACCTTTCTGGTAATCCGGTTCAGCACCAGCGCACTAAACATATCGAGATTGACATTCACTTTGTTCGCGAAAAGATAGCTCGTGGACAAGTACGCGTATGTCATGTCCCTTCCAGGTATCAAATTGCAGACATCTTCACCAAAGGTCTTCCCTCGGTCCTTTTTGAAGATTTTAGGGACAGTCTCAGCGTACGAAGACCGCCCGCTATGACTGCATGGGTGTGTTAAAGTATACACGTGATAGTGTATATCACGTGATAGGTCACATAATTGTACATATTAGTTTAGGTAATATTTGGTTGTAATTAGTATTGTACACTTACCATAATTATATTACCATAATTGTATAGTTAATGTCCAAGTAGAATAAAGTTTTTGAAATAGAATAGAAATATGATTTTTCTATTATGAAAAGATGTAAATTATATATATATTCTTTCAATTAATGAAAATAATGAATAAATTATTTCTTTCCATACAAAACCAAGTTAAAGAGGATCGACCCAACCAAATTTCTTAACCTTCCGATAGGTGATAAATACCAATTTTTTTTGCCACCGTCAAATGTATCCAAATGACGTATCCTACACATCCTTTGGAAATCATTGTCCAAACTCTCCCCTAACTTTGCATTCTCATTTTTCAAGTTTTTTTTATCCAAACTGATTGTGATTATTGTCTACACACTCTCTGATTTTGAGTATCTATCTCCTTAGCCATACTTTTTTTTCCTTTTCCCCGCTCAAAATCTCATGCAAAATGCTCCAAAAAATCACAACTCTAATCAATCAAACAATTAAAAGGGAATGAATTGGAAAGAGTATCACAAAATTATTACTTTTGATGCACTAATAACCCTCTGATGCACTGGTAACTAGTAACTATTACTCCATAAATTTAATTTTGTACTATCCAACAAATGTAATGTTGTTCAATATATATTAACTACACTTTTCAAAAGGTGGACGGACGGGGTCGATCCTTTTTTAATTGGGTTATAAGATTAAAACTTTAAAAAAGTTAAAATGTAGAGTAAGAAAGTACTATCACTCATTGAAAAGGAAAAAGGTTGGGTTTTTGGCAATTGTGATTTTTGTGTTAGTAGGATGAAAGTTTTGTAATTTTTTTAATTAAAAAATATAGTTATGTGACTTTGGTGAAAAAATATAAAAAATATAAATTTTATATTTTTTTTACAAGAAAATATATTTTTACATGACTATGAATTGTGACGTGGAATTTGAGGGAGTTAGAGATTTCTTTTCGGAAAGGGTATTTAGGACTACAGATAATATTATCATGATATAATAATAAAAAAATTGGTCAAAATAAGAGTACTTTTAAGCTAAAACGTGTAAGTTATGGGTGATCTACTTATGAGTTTTCACCAATTTTTAATTATAATCACTTTTGATGTTTATCACTAAAATCACTTTTAATAGCAAAAGGTTATTTAGGACTATAAGCTTACCCTTTAATTATAATCACTTTTGATGTTTATCATTATAAGCTTATAAGTGAAATCACTAAAGCTTAGTTAAAATCACTAAAATCACTACCAAAGAAAACAGATAAATTTAATAGGTGCTTACTAGCTTATTACTCTCTGAACAAAATTATTTGAACAAATGTATCTCAAG
This sequence comes from Anisodus acutangulus, assembly GCA_029783415.1. NCBI lineage: Eukaryota > Viridiplantae > Streptophyta > Magnoliopsida > Solanales > Solanaceae > Anisodus > Anisodus acutangulus. The sequence continues at coordinate 43,608,068 of CM056499.1, read as the reverse complement.
GTAAGTCATTCCATGAACTAGTAGTATTTTTTACGAGCGACAAATATAAAGTTTATAAAAAATAAAGGATTAACTCTATGTGATAGGATGTATGAGATCTCTACCCTCTAAAATAGAGACCTCAAATTTGAGTAAAAAAATAGAGAAATTTCTAATAACAATTGATTCTCTTAAGTGGGCTTTATACTATGCGAATGTGAATCAATCGGGCAGTGACTAGTGGATCCCCAAGATAGTTACAAAAAAAAGACCAACTCTAGAAAATCATCTCAACAACAAAAACATACGTAGTTTAAATTCATAAATTGGGTCAGAACATGGTAGGATGTATGAAGATTTTACTATCTACTATACCTTTGCGGGGTAAAAAGATTATTTTCGATAGATCCTCGGCTCAAAAGAAATGTAACCGATACATGAATGTAAGAAAAAAGAGATAAGAAAATAATAATGTACAAAACAAGTGTAGCAACGTATATTAATGTACATTGGAGAAAAATAAACTACTCGATGCCTAAATCTTACTACTACAAATACGACAACACTCAGTTAACTAATAGCCTTATACTATAATCCTTGACCTCCATAGATTCATATCTAAGGTCATGTACTCAGTCAACTGAAGTTGTGTCATGTCATGTCTAATCACCTCCCCACAGTTCTTCTTCGACCTACCTCTACCTCTCATAACTCATGCTACAACCAACCTGATCTCACACCTCCATATGGCGCATCCTCGCACCTCCTCTTCACATGTACGAACCATCTAAATCTCACTTTCCTCATCTTGTTTGTCACTGATGTTACTCTCTCTGTGTCCCGTGTAACTTCATTTCTAATTATATCTCTGCTAGTATGCTCACATATCCATTTAAACATCCTCATTTCAGATACCTTCATCTTCTAAACGTGGACATATATCTTTGATTTGCCAACACTCTACTCCATAAAACTGTTGGAAATTTACTAAATGTGGAATTAAGTATATCCCATTATTTATGACTCAAATAATTGGGGCCCCGCATGTCGGAAACGTCGTTTTCACACACGTGCACACATAGTGTCATGTATCGCAAATTTCATTAGTGAAAGAGATATTGGTACGTATGTAATATGTTTGAGACATAGAATGATGAACAATTATTGGTCAAATAAGAAAGTATTCCACGTTGGTAAACGAAGGAAGAAGTGTAAGATGAAACGAGTTGGAAATCGCCGTGGAGCCGTGAAGGGCCGCGGCGCCACACCATCGGAGCCGCGGTCAAACAACAAAGTATTGTTATGATTGATAATTAGCAATTAGTGTGTAAGTATACGAACTTGTTCTGTTAAGACTTAAATGTCCTTTAAAAGTTATTTTACAGAAAATTATATAAATGTAAACATATTTCTGACATAAAAAGGGACGAATGATGAAAATAGAATAGAAAGATAATTAAAATTATGCTTTAGTAAAACTATTTTGAAGATTGTATAACATAGTAGCGATAAAGTCGTAAAAGGAATGGTTAAGTCAAACATGATTATAAGCTATAAACCTCTAAATTAAGAGCTACACTTTTAATACTTACCAAATACATAGATAAATAAAAAATACTTATAAGTTGCTCTCTTCATCTTATTTTAACTGTTGTTTCAACTCTTTTCAGGTTCATTAAAAGAAATACAAAATTTAGTTTACTAAGTTATTCTTATTTACTGTAGATATTTTTTTTAAAACTGAACATTATTAAATTAAAAAATTAATTCTTTAATGTTAAGAGTATAATTGATAAAAATTATCAATTTTAATCTTAAATTTCTAAAATATTAATTATTCTAGAACAATGTCTTTTTAGCTAAACCTACACTTAAAATTAGACTAAGAAAATAATTTAATCAATTTATAAATTTAATCAAACACCTTCTACCTTATACGTGCATAGAACCCGCCACATGATTACACTGAATGTTCCCTTATTATTTTGATAGAATAAGGAAATGGGTATGAGTTGCGCAAAAAGCGCCAACAGCATTTAATCCATGCAAACGTGCATGCAGTAAATACACCCACAACATGTTCGATTAAATGCCTCATTCATTATATTGCTGCTGCTGCTGCACATGCAATCGAACATATACAATTCCCTTCAACATTTCGGCCCCGATAAAATAAAATTTAGGAAGCCACGGATAGGAAAAACAAAGGCCAATATTTGATTTATAAATGATAGATATTTGTACACTTACCATAATTGTATAGTTATTGTACAAGTAGAATAAGATTTTAGGAGTAGAATAGAAATAGTTTTTTCATATTATGAAAAATTGTAAATTGTATATACTCTTTCATTAATAAAAATAATCAAATGATTATTTCTTTCAATAATTATAAATATAGTAGTGTATAAGCTAACAATTGGTGGTATTTTCTTAAGTTTCAAGTACCCATTTTTAATTTGGTTGATCACTCCCACTCTTCCATCCAATGAAGTATAGTCTAACTACAATTTTTACCAATCGAGCTATTGAAAATTTGAACTTAGTGATGTATGATAAAGGGAGAGAAAAAAAGAAACTATTGAGTCATTTATAAGTGCATTTTTATCTTGTAGCCTGTCATTTTTGTTTGTCTTAAATAAGTGCATACTGTTATTTTTGTTTGTTTATTTCTGGCTTTGGTTTCCGTTTACAGATCCTTCAGAAGCTAAAAAGTTAGTGAATATAACAAAATAGCAATCTGATTTGTTCCATTGAACACAACAACAGCTGATCGTGTCTAATGATCCGTGAATCACGCCTGCATATTGTATTTTCTTTGTCAATTTGGACCTCTTGGAAATTGAGGACCCCTAATTTATTTATACTCTAGAAAACTACTACCTGAAATTCACTTAAATGCTGTTACAGCTTTTACTTCACCTAGTAATTAGCCACTTAATTGTTTTTTTATAGTTTAAATTTTATTAACTGACAATACAAATAAGTTTTCACACTATCATGTCGCTTATGAGACAAAACAAGTAAGCACTCATAGTAACTAAAATTTAGTAACCTGGAAATAAGGTAGGTTGCCGCTATAAAAGGTAAACATACATTTGAAGACCTGTCCATCGGGTCGGGACCCGGCCCAAAAAAACCAGGGCCAGGATCAGCTTATATCTGACCCGTGAGCCACCTGACCTGAAAGAGCGGGGATCCGATCATATGTAGGGTCGGGCCAGGGTCAGATTTTTCTACCAACTTGACCCGGCCCGATCACCGACCCGACCCGACCCGTGTCTTTTTAATATAATTTATATTATTTTTTATTTTATGAATATTTATTTTTTATTTATATAGGTGAAGGGACAAACGAAGAAGAATCTAGTGATGATGATGACGATGATGATGTTGATGAATTATCGTGATGTTGGTGTGTACTTGCCTCTTGTTTGTTTATGGATTTACAGCAAAAAGTGTAATCTGCTTCAGTTCTTTTTTGTGTAATTTTTAATGATTTCATGCTTTTGTTTGTTGTAATTTTTAATTGGTGACAAATTATATCGGATAACGGATTGGGTAGAATTGATGTGTTTGCTTACTGTTTTATTTTATTTTGTAGAGCGGGTCAGGGTCGACCCATGACCCATAGGGTCCCTGAAGGGTCAGGGCCAGGGTCGACCCGTGACCCATAGGGTCCCTGAAGGGTCAGGGCCAGGGTCTGAAAATTAAAAAATAAAACAGGGTTAGGGTCAGGCCAGGGTCGGGCAAGCAGAAAAAAAAGTCACTTAACCCCGCCCGACCCATGCTTTGGACAGGTGATAGTGTACTAACTTCTTTATAATAATTTTAAAAAAAATTTATACCTAAAATACTCTTTAAAATATCAAGTCCAATTCCAACGCTGTCATGGTATTGGGAAACTTGAAGTTGAATACCCTCTTCTGGGGAGGTTTTCTTTTTTCTTCTTTTCTTTGGGGTGGGGTTGAGGAGGTCCTCAATTTTAGGAATATCAAGAATGTATGTGAAAGTGGTTAACAATATAAGAGTTGAGGAACGATTAATATATTTGCAAAAAGTTTGGGTCGTTAGGTATAGTAATCAGGTGTTAACATATATTCCGAGTGAATTGGAATCTTTGTAAATGTAACATGTTCCAATGAAGGTACAAAAGTCATCAATAGAGGCAATATACAAAGCTGCGTAAATTTTTTTATTTTATCTAATTAAGGTGACTGTACCGTACATTTCCGTTAGAAGTCAAACTTTATTATACCTTATGATATTTGAAAGAATAATTACGCATGTTTTGAGAACTTTGTCACTTTCCGTACCTTACTTTAGATTATTTAATGTTTTCTTATAATGATCTCAATGTCCAAGCTGATTCTTGGAAATGAACTTGGGAAACAAACAGCCCAACTCTTTCATCAAGTACTAAAGTATGTGAAAATAAATTTTCTATAATAATTTTGAGTATCCGAATGAAATTTTAGATTGGAAGTTGAAAACGAATAAATTAAACTACATATAAAATATAATAATACTCTTAACGATATGATATTTCTTAAAAAAATTGTGCGAGCTTAACTTATAACAGACTTTATCACATCTTTGTAAAAGTGTCTTTAGGCGAGTTAACGAAACCCAATAACAAATGGTATCAGGTAATGATTCATCAAAACGAGTATGTAGATGATGAAGTTATAGTGTGCATACCCTGACTTACCGTCTTTGCTTGTCTATAATTGGTCAGTTTATTACCCGCAAAGTTTGGAGACGCACACAAAAAGAAATCATATAAGTTTTTATGGCCATAAATTCTCGGATGAGGTTGGACACAGTAAATCTCTTGTAAGCTTTAAGAATTGTGGTGATGGGTCATGAGAACATAGCTTAGTTCAAGAGGGAGATTGCTAAGTATGCAAACAAAATCTCATGCACATTGAAATTATTAAAAAAAAGTAATATAAAGTGAAGTGATATTCTTAATGATGTAAGATGTTTTTTTAAAGTCGTGCGGGCCTAAAACAGATAATAATCATATAGTATCACGTTAAGATGTGTCTTTTGGATGTTCTACCCAAACACGTCTATTGGCCAATTCAAAGCGTCCATATATTTTATTCAAGGGAAATTAGTACTTTCATTATACTATTTTTTTTTTTTAAAGAAGCTTGTTTTAGCTAGGAAATTCGTTGAGAGTTTGTTGCTAAATAGCTCGTGACAAAAAGAGTTTCTTGATAATGTGTCGCTACTCCGTTGCTTAGTATAATTAGCGACTATTTTTATTATTTAATTATAAATTTGCTTGTTGCTAATTCATTATATTTAATAGTGTTCTAGTCCTTCAGACAAATCATGTCGACAAGTTCTGATTTTAGTCCTGGTATATTTTAACTATATACATATAGTAGTATTTATTTATGTATCGAATTCATGCACTCTGATCAACACAAATATTACAATGTCTAATCATATGGCCCCATGTCTTTTGTTATATGGAATTAAGCCTCTCGTGATGAATAATTTGCGACCTACATCCTCACCACCACCAACAACAACATACGTGAGGTCTGGGGAGGGTAGAATGTACGCAGATCTTACCTCTACCTTGATAGGTAGAGCGGTTGTTTCCGAGAAACCCTCGGCTCAGGACATGCAAAGCAGAAAAAAACAGTCAGACCCGGTCAAAAATTTAAGAATTTAAAATTTTAAAATTTTAAAGCAGTATGCAAATGCTGGTAGCAAACGTGAATACACCATAATAGTGCATCCTGACAAAGAAGGAAGAAGCAGTAACTAACGCACATAAATGAGATAAATCAAATACATTAAAGAACTCATAGCAGAAGAAAAATACAACTACATAAGACTATAAAGTAATACTACGCTTATTCGTATGATATGTTAAGCAAGCCTACAGTAATAACACTATAACTACCAGTTTGTAAGCGTAAGTAGGACTACGCTCGACTACCTACTGCCCCTATATCATAATCTGTGTCCTCCACAACCCCCTATCTAAGGTAATATATTCAATAAGTTGCGCCTGATCCATATTCCATCTAATAAAAAATACCAGGCCATCGGATTGTATGTGCGGGGTGAAACAACTTGACAACATTGTGCGTATGTTCTTCTCTTTCTCTTTGACAATTCTCGATCGGTTTAGTTTGTCATCAAATTTTTAGTCCTCCTAAGTTAATAAAATGAGAAGTTCAAGAACTCTATAGAAATTCTAGACACACAAAGGAAGTCGGAGATATATTTACAGAAATGGCGCTAGGATTGTCATTAGTTAAGTCAACTTAAAATGACAGGACATATATATTGGTCTGCCTAGTAAGTTGGGCTGTTTTAGTATAATAGGGAATATGTCTTTGTTGATGATTAAATTAATCATTCCTTAAACCTACATTCCTTGTGAATTGGATAATATTTTTTTAACAATAATGCAAACAAGCGCTATAAACATTATAATTAAGTCCTTGATGATTTAGATTCTTTCTTATAATGCAGGAGCTTGCTTGCTGATGTTTCACTTATGTGTAAAAATCATTTCATTAGGGGTTTTACTCTAGAACAAAATGTTTATACTGACTACTATTATGAAATGAAAAATATAAAATTGATAAATTAAGCTAAATAACTGCTTAATCATCACTTAAACTAAAAATAACTGACAGATATATAATATATTCTATAAATCATATATAATATGTGTATAACTATGTATAATCAGTATCATAATATATGTATACTAGTTAGGAAAAATAAACGGTGAATTGGGACAACTATTTTTGTAAAGTTCCCTTAATTGCGACAGAGAAAAATGTGTGGGCCCGGTTTTCATGGTCTAACACATAAAAATTCTTTTCAATAAAAGTTGAAAAAAGCTAAAATCCACGGCGTACCAGGTAATTCAATCATGCGACTATTTAATTAATAATATAAATTACTAATATTTACTTAATTATATTTTAACGTCTCTGTATTCTATAGATCTTGATTAATGGAAAGCGGCCAAGGGAAATCAAAGTTTACAAGCAGTATGGTTTTGTCACTGTAATTTGATACAACTCACAAACAATGTCAAGAAAAATAAAATTATTACCCCCGAGGAGTGTTTAACTATGGTACATTTGGAAATTAGACAAGAAAGGGTCGGCAATAAGGAATACTATAAAGAGAACTAGCTATTACAAGATTTTATTATAAGGAAGTTACGAATGTTAAAAGGGGACTTAAATGCTTCACCTAACAGCTAAATAATAAAAAAAGGAAAATTACAACTTAGACTTTTCTCTCTTAGTGTTACAAAATGATAAGAATATAATTGAATAGTATTCGAAAATTGAAGGTGGTGGTAAAAAAAGAGACATAGGAGAAGTTCAAAGAATGGAACATAATGTCCTTCGTTTTTGGGGCCTTTTCTTCGCCTTAGGAGGTCGCAATGCTACCTTAATTGCAGTGTCAAATACAGCTTTCACGTTCTGAAAATTCAACCAAACAGAAATATTAAAATTAAAAAGAAATAACAGAATTAATTAGGGATTGAAGATCGTTAATTTAGTGTGTAATAATTGTTCTAATTATTGATGAAGTGTTAACGGAATTGTTAATTACCTGCTGAGTCTTGGAGCTGCACTCAATATAGGCAACTGCTCCTATCATCTTTTTCAACTCCTCTCCCTAATTAAGTATAAAGAACAGATTAATAAGCTTTTTTGTTTTGTCAAATATATAACAGAGTAATAAGCTTTTTTGTTTTGTCAATACATAACAGAGTAACAAGTTTAGTATAGTACAAAGTATATATATTATAGACATTTTTGTTATTTGTTTGAAGATTTGACAGCTTTGGGGCTCGAGTAATTTGAATTCATGTCAGAAAGTTCCATTTTGGACGTAAAACATTCCCTAACCAAAGATGATTCAGTTCCCAGGCTCGAACCACATTCTCCGACTAAGGATGGAGAGGTATTTTCCACTCCGGAAGAACCCTTGTAAGGCAGAGCCGTCCCTAGGACGGTCGAGGCGGCGGCGCCGCACAGGCCCCCGGACCGGCGGGCCTCCGCCCCAGAATTTTCATTTTTCTTTTATTGGTTCCAATATTAAGATATGTATTAAAAATGTCTCAAATCTTATTAGTGAGAGTTGTAGCCTAGCGGTTGAGGCTCTCTTCAAAAGTCTTTCCCCTAGTGAGAGGTTGTGTTCAAATCCAATGAGCAGTGAAAGGCTTTTTTTAAAACACAAAATCAGATTTGGCACTTGACAAACATTTTGTTTTTGTTGCAAGTTGTTTAAAAAGGGTCTTCAACCAAGTTAATTTTTCATGTGAATAAAAAAGGGCCTCTTTTTGTTTCTCGCACTAGACCCTTAAAAGTATAGGAACGGCTCTGCTTAGGGGTGTATTTAATGTACGAAATTGTTTGGAATTAAATTAAGACCTTTGCTAGAATATTGCTAATTATTGCAAATCAATAATGGACTCACCTGGGCGGTTGATATAGGAGTAGCCCCTGGATGATCACTTAAATATTGCTTATCTTCCCTCAGGTCTGGCATAATTAGATTTAACATGTATAAATCATGTTGCACATAAGGATATAATATATGTATGATACATAATTATGACAAAATTATAGATAATGAAATACTAAATTGAACTTACCAAGTTTAGTTCCCACTAGAACAATTTGTATAGTAGGAGCATAGTGCCTTAACTCAGTGATCCACTGTTTGATGATCAACAACCAGAACTTTTTGTAAATAATTATCAACAAAAAATAACTACTGGGCAGGACTATAAATAATAAAGAAAAAGAATATAAACTAACCTTTTTGTAAATGTTCTCATAGCTTGCCTTACTTATTAGAGAAAAAGCAAGCAAAAATACATCAGCTCCTCTATAACTTAATGGCCTTAGCCTGTTATAGTCTTCTTGTCCTGCATTACACAATCAACAACGCATAAATACTCAATCAAAATGAAATGTTCTTACACCTAAACACAATATCAAGAAATACTCCCTTCAATAAAGCAAATTAACAAAAAGATTCATGAATCATGATTGAATTAAAATTTATATGCGAACTAAATTTACCTGCAGTATCCCACAGGCCAAGGTTAACGGTGCTGCCATCCACCACCACATTTGCACTGAAATTGTCGAACACCGTTGGAACATAATCCTATCAAACAACATTAATCTTATGAAATTAACCACTTGTATTAACACGAAACAGCTACTAGAAAAACATACTTAAAATGAGGAGAATACGAGAAGAAAACAAATATTACCGTAGGAAAAGTATTACTAGTATAGGAAATTAGCATACAAGTCTTTCCAACAGCTCCATCACCAACAGTCACACATTTGATGAATCTTGCAGTAGTCATCTTCTTATAAATTGGCTATCTCTCTTCCAAGTTTTCAAAGACCAAGGTCTTTAAGATGAGAAACACGTTGTTTTATTCTTCAATGATACATGTCCTAGCTAGTATATATCCTTCAAATACTTCTCTTTTCTCTTCTAATGATAAGACCAACTTGTTTAAGTAAAAATAAGTGGATTTTGAAACTTAATGAAAAGATATTTGGCAATGGAGAGGTTGGCATATTGGATTTGGATGGCCTATACACCTAAGCAATCATTGCTTACAAGCCCCTTTTACTTTCCTTTAACTTCAAGGCCAGATAACCAAAGGGAAAAAGGGGTTAAAAAAAACGAAAGTTTGTAAAGTAGGTGTAGTGGTGTGTGTTAGTTGGCTTAAGTGTTGAAGAAGCAATTGTATAAATGATCAAAAGAGGGAAAAAGTTGCTTAATTGGACTATATACTATGATGATCAAAACAGAATATTTCAAAAAGTTTTCAAAAAATAGAAATTAAAAAAATTAGGATAGCGATCTAAAAGCTGGGAAATTTTCATAGATATACGGTCCAACATAATACTTTTGCATCCACACAGTAACCTAGCTTTCAAATTATTATATACAATATGGGGCAATTCGGTTAAGGGTTGAAACACCTGGCTCATTTTAGTTATGAGTTTAAGCCAGGTGAACTGAGACTGAGTGTAAAAATCTCTTAGTTCAACTCATTACGAAATCAAGTTTGAAGATTAGACTAAAAGGAATCCATGCACTCTAAACAGGAGTTATTAATAAAGATAAACCTGTAAGTCTGTAGCACCCCAGAAAGAAAACTGAAATTTTGTAATGGCGCTACTTAGTTACATATGTCATCTACAACTACTATTACGCCATCAATCCATTCACTCTGCTTGATCCCTACTTTACCCACTACTCAATAGTATTTGTAGAAATATGTAACTTGTATAGGTAGAAATATGTAACTTGTATATATATCTATTCAATCAATGAAAATAATCAAGGGGATTATTTCTTTCATGGTATCAAGAGACTAGGTCTACACAAAAGTTTTTTTTTCTCAACTTTCTTGTGGCCGAGAAACCCCTCGGGTTTCTCTCTAAAAATTTTGTCTTCCGCTCTCAAAACCTCTCTTAAATTTAACCTCCTTCCTTGTTCTTTCAAATATGTCTAAGAACAATATTCACCCTCGCCTCACGGTTTCCAATATCAAGCTCAAAGTGTCCCTATTGTCCTTGAGATGGAAAACGTTCAATATGCAACGCTGGCTGAGTTGTTTAAAATTCACGCTTATCTCTTATCAAGTTCTTTCATCACATAATTCCTCCCGCTTAGACCCCTTCCTCATGAGGATCCCGAGGTATGGATTACACTTGATGCCACTGCTCTTCGTGGATATATGCCACTATTTCAGCCGACCTTCTACACGATTATGGAGCCCGATACCACACTATGGCCGTGCATAAATAGATTAGGTGGACATATTTCAAGACAACCAACATTCCCGATCGTCACACTCCGAAAGGTGAATTCTTCTCGCTCGAATGGACGTATTCTAACGCTTCTCGTGCATATTAAGAAACTAAAAGCGAATTGGCTGATCAACTCCGTAATGTCAGCGCACCAAGAATAAATAATCGCCTAGTTCTACTACTGGTTGTCAAAGCTTTCTGAGGCCTATAATGGTGTTGGAACTCTCCTCCGCCAAAGCAACCCTCTTCCCGACTTTCATCAAGCTCGCCCATGTCGACGCTGGGAAAAGGCTTCGGTTTGAGCAGCGCTACCGAGCAAGCCCGGTCACGGTGGCATCCTCTCCTAGTTCTTCAGGTTTTGTTAATACCCGCCAAAACCATAATAATGGTGGGCAAGAATAATCGCAAAATAACAAAAACCGCCGGGCAAAGGAGGTGGTTCGCGGCGGTTCCATGAGCAACAAGGGCGGCTGGTCCCATTCAGTAACTGGCCACCAACCACCGCGGCCCAGCAAGTGGGGCCTATTGGCGTGGAACCCGCACCCTCCGGCCACGCTCTGGCCGCCTGGCTGGCCAATACCCAGCCCAACGCCAAAGAAGGCGGCCATCGCCGCCCAACAGTTGGTATATCCAACACCTACGGCCAAAGAAAGATCACTTGAACGCGCCCTGGGCCCCGCCCTCCGCAGCTCATCATGCAAGAGCCCCACTCGTGACCGATATCGAGGCCGCGACGCACACGCTGGGATTGTCCCAACCGATCTAAATTGGTACATGGACACCGGCCACTACTCACATGACTTCGAATCGTACTTTCATCTTATTCCACTTGAGCACTTTCTGGGATAATTGCTGGTAATGGCTCTATTCCCAATTCTAGGTATGGTCGAAATATTATTCCTCCTAATCCATCACTCCTCTTGAAAAATACTTTACATGCTCCTAAATTGATTAAAAATCGGGAGCGTCCGCCCAAAAATTCACAAATGACAATTTGCTTTCCTGAATTTGATCCTTTCTGGGTTTCTCGCCAATGATTTCAAGACTGGGAGTCATCTCACAGGTGATAGTAGGGGATCTGTGATTCCTATCATGCCCGTTTCACCATCGAGTCCCCTTGCCATCAAATAAGCCCATCTCTCCTTCCATGTGGCATGCTCGTCTGGGTCATCCGGATCTTCTATTTTATCAACGCCTTAGATAAAATAGCTTTATTTCTTGTAATGGTACAAGTCGACTCCAATTTGTCGGCCTTGTTCATTAGGAAAAATTGTTAAGTTGCCATTTGTAGACTCCAATTCCCATACTTCTATGCCATTTGACATTATTCATTACACTTACGGACATCTCCTGCTTCTTAGTTCAACGAGCCATCGATATTATGTCCTCTTTTTAGATGATTATTCTAGAGTTTTGTGGACGTTTCCAATTGGCGAATAAATCACAAGTGTTTTCCGCCTTCATAAAATTCTGAGCTGCTCATTCGCACTTAATTCGAAAGAGAAATAAAAATATTCAATGTGATAATGGGAAAGAGTAATGACAATAGGGAGTTTCGAGATTTTGTGCTACTCATGGATAAATTTTCGCTTTTTCATGTCCTCACACATCTTCACAAAATGGAAAAGCTAACGCAAAATTCGCTCCATAAATAACATTGTCCCGAACTCTCCTAATACATGCCTCCATACCTCCATATTTTTGGCATCATGCTCTACAAATGGCCACTTTACCGCTAAACATAATTCCGCCTAAAGCGTCCGACATACTCATCCCCCCTCAAGGTCCTATATAATAAGAACCCTTCTTATTCTCTCACTTTTGGATTTTTGGGTGCCAGGTTATCCGTTATTCCACATCCACCACAATTAACAAACTTCAGTGCTCTGGCCTACCCCTGCGTGTGTTTTGGGTTATCCATCAAATCATCGTGGGTTATAAGTGTTTTGATTTATCCTCCAAGAAAATCATAATCAATCGCCATGTCATTTTTATGAAACTCAATTCCCATTAACGAAAGTTCATACTCCCTAACCTAAGTCATATAATTTTTTGATGACCAAATATCCCCAGATATTATTCGGAATTTTTCTGACATCTCCTGCACTAAATCCTCCAATGGCCCACGCCTGGCCGACCTACAAGGTCGCCACGCCAAAGAAGTTACATCCACCGGAATGGGGCTCCAGCTTATTAGGCCTGCTCCAGCTCCACTCGAACTGGTCCGTAAACCGAGCCCAAGATTTATCGATTTGGGCCAAGAGCCCATCGCATGTCGCCACCCGTCCCGAGCCTAGAAAATTCCCAAAATTCCCTCAATTCTTCCTCGAGTCATAGCACTCCGGCCACCTGAGTCAGCGGTATTTTTACACCTAAAAGACATTTTAATTTACATTCGATGTCTCTAAATCCCTTTGCCCCCGCAACTCGTGTCCGCATTAAATGACCCTAATTGGAAAATTACAGACTGACCAGGCGAATATAATGCTCTTATCGATAATAAGACGTGGAGTCGTGCCCGCCCATATGGTATTAATGTTATCGTGTCTATGTGGATTTTTGCTCCTAAGCGAGAATTCAGATGGCTCATTTGCCTCGGCATAAGGCACGACTTGTCAGCGATGGTAAGACTCAAGAAAGTTGGAATTGATTTGCGGTGAGACGTTTAGTCCGGTGGTCAAACCGCTACCATTCGATCGGCTTGCTTAGCTTGGCTCACAAAGACGCGGGCCAATTCATCGCTTGGATGTCAAGAATGCTTTCCTACATGCGATCTCAAGGAAACAATTATATGCATCGCCTGGGTTTCAGTGGATACAAACCGCCCTCATCATGTAGCTGTTTGTTGAATAAGTCCTTATACGGGCTTAAGAAGTCTCCGAGGCCTGGTACACGAGGTTTGCCGACTTTGTTTCCACTATTTGGTTCACTCACAACGCCGGGTCAGATAATTCTTGTTCATCTACTGCGTGGTTCTTCTTTGGCCTACATTCGTCAGATGTGGATGATATCATCTTGACCGCCTCTTTCCGATGCTCTTGCGCCAATTTATCATGACCATGCTCGGCCTCAGTTCAAGCTATGAAAGATTTAGGGCCTTTGAGTTATTTTTTTGGGATTGTCGCCCAACGCCATTCAAATGGGTTGCTTCGCCTCAACTAAGTATGCTGCCGAGATCATCGAAAGTGGTCGGGATGTCATCCTCAGAAGTCCACTTCCACGCCGCTGATGCAAACCCAAAGCTAAGTGCCACAGGTGCACCATACGAGACCACCCGCTATCGCAGCTCTCAGGCCCTCCAAAGATCTTACCTTTACTGCACTGTATATTACATATGCAAAGACAGCAGTGTGTTTATTCATGCATGACCCCAGTAGTTGAGCACATGAATGCAATCAAACGATCATACCAGATATTCAGTGGACACTGATTATGGTTTGCACTTGTATCCTTCATCTACATCCACACTTGTCTCTTACACTGATGTCGATTCAAGCGGTTGTCCCGACACCGCATTTGCCGATTTCGCCATCAGATGTTCCTTTGGCAACAACTTGGTCTCACGGCTCAAGAAACGCTCAAGCAACTCGCCACGCCCAAAGGCAGAGGCGCGAATATCGAGGGGTAGCGAATGCGGGTCTCCGAGCCGCTGCTGGCGTGAATTTGCTTTGGAGCCATTGTCCCATTCGTAAGGCAACCTTGGTATATTGCGATAACATTAGTGCTATCTACCTTTCAGGTAACCCAGCTCAACACCAAATGGACCAAGATATCGAAATGGACATTCACTTTGTCCGTGAAAAGGTTGCAAAAGGTCAAGTTCGCATGTCATGTCCCGCCTCGTTATCAAATCATTGCATATCTTTACAAAGCGGTCTACCAAATGGCTTTCTTTGAAGATTTTAGGACGCCTCAATGTTCAAACCGCTCGCTATGATCAAGGGGGTGTGTTAAACAGCAATATACATGCGATATACACTAATATACAACAAAGGTATATCACATATATATTAAAGGACTAGCAGAAGTATGTAAGGGCGGGCTACTAAAGGCAAAATTTCAACAAAGGCTCTCAAACGCAAGAGCTGGCTCAAATTTATTCTCACAGAGCAATGCTCAAAGATATACCATTCATTCTCGGCCAGATATTACAAAACAATAAGTGTATGTATGGTATATATATTTATAGTATATTGTAGTATAAAAGGTTACCTTAATTAGTGTTATACACCTACCATAATTGTATAGGTAGAATTATGATAGAATAAGGATTTAGAATAGAAAAGGAAAATGATTTTTCTATAATGGAAATATGTAACTTGTATATATATTTATTCAATCAATGAAAATAATCAAGGGGATTATTTCTTTCACAATTATTGCACGTCAACTGCGTACGACAGATTGGCTACGTTATGTTTCCAAAAAGAGAGATGGAAGCTGAATTTACAAACCGATCCAATCTAATAAAGAATTCAAGGAAAAGATAAAGCCAACTCTTAGCACCAAAGTCTATGCAGGTTTATTCATAGGCTCAGGAGATGACATGGCCATATGAGAAGTATAACAGAGGCAGTAAACTATGGTTCATATTAGAGCATAATATGGGATGAGAGTAAGCAAAGTCAAGAAGGAAAGATACACAGCAATACAGAGCAGAGAGGCATAAGATTTAGATGTTGCGCGTTCTAGGTTGAAAGTGCATGTTCCGAAACACATATCTAACTTTGTCTAAACTTGCTTTTTCACATATATCATAAGGTTCAAGTCCGAATCAGAGGTTGCACATAAAGACGGGTGATGTACGATTTATGGTAATAATCAATACGTATTTTACGATGGCAGTGCACAATCTATTTGCATTGTGATTTAACAAAGTGACTGGAGATACTAATACTTAGCAACGTTCGCTACAAAAAAAAAATCATACGAATAGAACTGGTTATGGTTGTCTCTGTCAGAAAGGTCGGACAAACTCTACAAATCTTGCAATTATTAGAGGGCGGTTGCTACCTATCTCAGGATATTGGTAGGCCGTAGACATATGTTGCTCGGATCCTTTAAAAATGCACTACTTTTGGAGGATCAGACATTCACCCGGAGCCATTTTTGAAAGTCCATGCAACATAGTCATTACACAATCATCAATTGTCTGGACAGTAGTGTTATCAAAAGATTTTTGGTGATTATCTCCAGAATAACCTTTTGCTTAGTCTTACGTCCAGAAACACTCACAATTTCATCAACACACTATTCAAAAATACTTTACCAGAAATACATCTGCTAGGCACATCCAAGGCTTATGACAGAAGTAGCCAGAAACTTGAGTCAAGTTTGAAATAAGCTGATGAAACATCACTATTTTATGCCAAGATAAAAGAGAACTCAAAGAAGTACTGAGCAAATACGTGAAGAATCAAATTATAGAAATAACGCGGAGCTTAAGATGTGGAAGAAAAGGAACCTCAGTGACACAGAGATAGCGTTTTCACTATGCAACCAATCAAACATGGGAAAATAAGTGAGTACACCACTTGTTTTCTTGCAAACATTTTTCATTGAAAGCAGTTTTCTGCATATCAACCACCGCTACCTATCACTGTAAGCTAGTCATTTAATTAGGCTCAATACTTCAACCAACCAAAACAAAAAGTATATCCTTCCCATGATTGTTCATGTTAAGGCCAGAACAGAACTATTGTGTATACAGAAACAGAGCTTAAAGTATAATTTCATCTATAAGATGTCTACTTATAAACTATGACAGAAACATAAATGAAAGGTGAAGTAGAAACTCCATCATTAGCCAATATTGGTACGGATATATCTTGTAGTTGGGGAATCTCATTGTTTAACATCATTTTGTGGTACCATATATTACTTGCGAGCTTCCGACTTCTTCTGTTCTTTGGCTGCACAGCAACAATGCAAATATTAACCCTAGCAAATGGAGGAAGAGAATATTAGACAACCAGAGTAAGTATACAAGAATGTACCAGCTTTCTCCTCCTCTCGCTTTTTCGCAGCTTCTGCTCTTTGTTGTCGTATGAGAGCCAAGCGTTCTGCAAAATTACATGATAGAATTAGGAGTAGCACTTTTCAAAGTTCATTCATGCCTTAGTTTTACAATGGTGGAACAGCATAAAAGCAATATATTGTACTTTTACTAAGCCCAACCAGGCCCTTTCGACCAAATAAAAAAATGCCCAGCCAGATGACAACTAATCCACTTCGATCTTCACAACTCAAATAGTCTTTCACAGCACCACATATTTACAAATGGTAATCTCAGATTCAAGTAACAAGAGACTTAAAAATTAGACTCATGGTAAGATTTAGTTTTGATAACAAACACCTCAATCCATCCACCCAGCACCTCAAACAATCTATTAAGTAAAGAGAATGAACTACAAGACCAGACAATTTTAAGCAAAACAAGTATATTGCTAGAGCATTGCTCTGTCATATTACCTAAATCTTTCCTAGCTTGCTCTGTTTTTCCTTGTTCTTGCAGCCTCATGTACCTCTCATGAGCTTGTTGTTTCTCTATCTCTTCCCTGTGAACAAGAACCATTTAAATTAACAATGACATATTAGTTAAAGGGCCAGAAGCCAAGTGGACCATATGTCACCAACTATGCTACTGCCTTGCATGAATCTGTAAGAGAACTAATACACCAGACTCGAGATATTTCTTCCTTCTTTTAGCTTGACTCATCAACACCCCAAAGGGCAGCCCAGTGCACTAAGCTCACGCTATGCGCGGGGTCCGGGGAAGGCCGGACCACAAGGGTCTATTGTACGCCGCCTTACCTTGCATTTCTGCAAGAGGATGTTTCCACGGCTTCAACACCCCAAAGAACACAAAAAATACTAGTAATATATTTACCAAAATAAAGCCTGGGAATATTGCCTTGTCACAGAAAATAATAACTTATCTCAGTTTACATTCAATGATCTTCCTAGATGCCAACAAACTCTGGCTATAGGAACAACTTTGGAAGAGATATTATTCCCTGGACATTCTCTCTGACAAACATTGATTACATGTAATAGGACAGAATCCTTTCATCTTGAATAAGTAAATCCCAACATCCTACCAGTCATATCTCCTAATCGCTTCTCCTTGCCCCCCACAGCCACCCCCTCTAAACCCCTCTGTTTTCTCATTAGAGTGGGAGCAGGCCATAAGAAAAAATTGATGACCGAGAAACCCCGAAGATTAATGCCGCACAGTTTGAAACTCGAAAGATGCAGGGAAGTAACACACAAAAACGAAAAAACGAAAAAATGAAAAAATATAAGGCAGTCACTGAAATACAAGAACAGAAAAGGGAGGGGAGGATTCACGCGACTTCATAGGGATCATATTGTAATGGAAACACAAACAGAAGCTTCAACAAACCTTTCACGTCTTGAAAGCTCAGTAGTTTTCTCAATCTGCACAGAAAAGGCCCTCATTCAAATTAACATAAAAAAACAATATAAATTGAACAAATGCAAGTTCACCCGCCCCATCTTACATCAACATTTTTAGCTTTCACGTTCTTTGGCTTGACCAAATTGGGGTTGTCAATCTCAATGATACCCTGGGTACCTTTCGGCTTCTGTTTAGAACAATAAAAGAAATGAGCCATCTGAATATACATTTCACAGCCACAGAAAGCACAAAGGACGCAAATTTCCAAATTAAATCAATTTTGAGAGTGAAGATTCAAATAGCCAACCTCAACTAACTTGAGATTTAAGTATAGTATTTGTAAAAAAAAATTGATAAATAGTAGTAGTCGCTTTTTTAAATAAGGAATTACGAAAAAGATTAAAAAGTAGTTGCAAATCATTATTCTTTATTAAAATTTAAAAAATTAAGCAATTTATCATAGGTAACTGACCTCTCCATCAGAATCTTCTTCAGATTCCTCTTCAGACTCCTCAGATCTCTCATCTTCCTCAATTTCAGCCTCTTCCTGCAGACCTCAAATCGATTACACAAAGCACAGACATAGAAGTTACGCATGAAGACAATGGAGTAATAATTATAAACGCCATTAGCTTTCATCAGATATCAGATAATTCTTTTTATTCAATCCATCAATCTCAGGTTACAAGCACAAGAGAAGATTTTTGATTTATTGCGATATATTAACATCTTAGGGCACAAATACAGAAGAAAATAAAATAAACATCCCAGGGCACAACGATAGAAAGTGCTTAGAAAGGTAAGTCATTGAGGATGTTTTAACTACTAGTAAGGCAACAAAAATGAAACACTGTTTACAAGATAATGATCACCATTTGAGCACACAACAAAAAAGTGGCTGACTGAAACGCAATCTATTGCATCATGAGAACACATTAATATACCACCAATTGTATCATTTAATTGTCAAAGGATTCTTCTCTTTCATTAATAAAAAGTTGATCGCAAATAGTTATCATTTCACATGGTTATGTTTTCATTAAAAAAATTAAGTTTTGAAGTTCCATGCAATATGATCGCCAATGAAATTCATACAAAAACCCCAGAATAATGTTGTTAAGCGGACCCACCAGTGCTAACCCTCCTTATTAACAAGTATGCATAGGTTAACTTCTAAAAGTAAGACAGGGAATATAAATGTATTAGGAAAACTAAAGCCGAAGATATTCACCTGCTTAAACGTGCGAGGACGTCGAGCGGAAGTACCAGCACCTGCAAAATCAAAGTAAATACCAAGACAGACTTAGCCGACCATGTCCAGTTCGTTGCAGACTTATCCAACAAAGCCATGGAGGCACTCAATCCATCAACTATTTTTGAATTAATAAAAGTGGCACTACCAGGTGGGTCTATTTATAACCAGTGCCTTATTTATTAGACAGAACAGTGTTTGCGCAGAAGTTGCAACAAATCTCATAAAAAATCAAGATAAAGCAGCCTGATCCCATAACTTTGCATTAGCATACAGTTAACACATGGACCAGCTCTCCTTAAACCACTACATGTATGGGAAGATGGAGAAATTGTATCAGCGGGGGAGGGGGAAATAGGAAGGAGGACCACCACAAAAGGGAACCAAAAGAGGAGGATAGGGGAAGCAAAAATTAGAGTTCCTTCATCATGCATGAATGAAATCTCTCAGGTTCTTGAAATATCAGATTGATGTTTGTGCTATAAGTCTAAACTACTCTAATTTGTGTTCTAGGTACTACCTAAAGAAGAATCCTTTCTCCATCACTAAAGTGTATAAACACATCAATCTAGATACTGTAGTTATTGAAAACCGAATTTTGACCTATTAAGTGGGCCTTTGGACATAAAAATTCAAAATGTGAAATTTGAAAAAAAAATGGAAAAAAGTTGAAAAATGGTATTTGGAAATTGGGGGTGTTTGGATATTGAACACAACTTGGAAAATGTTGAATTTTTGTGAGTGATTTAGAGTGAAAAATGTGAAAACAGGTATTTGGAGTTTTTTGAATTCCGGAAATTTGTAACAATTCTATGTCCAAATATGATTCTGGAATACAATTTCAGAAAAAGGTGAAAATTTTCCATGGCCAAATGGGCCCTAAAAGACTCTACAGTGTAAATAATACTCCCAACTATTTTAAGCTGTTCTAGAGAACTTGTTTTCTCATTAAAGTTTCTGCTAACAATACAAAGTAAAACCCATCATATACAAACAATGCGCACTGCCAAGTGGCACCTAAATAAAGTGAATAAATATACAACTATTTCTACCACAACAACAGCAGCCTACCCAGTGTAATCCCACAAGTGGGGTATGGAGATGGTAGAATGTACGAGACCTTACCCCTACCTTGCGAGGTAGAGAGGCTGTTTCCGATAGACGCTCGGCTCAATGAAAAGCAATATACGACTATTTCTGTTGGAAAAAATATATACAACTACTTCGAGGCATAGTTAATTAGATTGATGTTCTATCCAACTAACCAACAAGAATAAGCAAAATCCTTCTCGAAGTAAATTTCCAAACTAACTCCATAGTGTCAACAAGTGGCGGAGCCACCTTAGGCTAAGGTGCGCCCAAAATTTTTTACTATTTAGCTAGATCAAAATTTTAGTTTTATGTATAAATAATATATGTTGACTCCCCTTATTTTCCACGCTTGTCTAAATTCATGGCTCTGCCAACATCTTTGAACACAATGAACATTAGATATTCCTATTAATTAAAAATCCAGCTAGATTCACTTAATATATCTAAATTCTCCAAACAAATCTACCATAAGAAATTAAAATCAATAGCCACAACAGGTAACCTTTAATCTCCAGTCGACCTATTACCGAATCAAATCAATTCGAATTCTAATAACATCACACACAGACGTAAGCACAAAATATATACTGTAGATGTCAGGAATTCATTAACAATGAAGAAAAGGAAACAGCTACGAGCAACTAAAAGGTACATACGCATCTCCTCGGGAGTGGAGAACTGGCGACGACCAGTAGGTTTTCCTTTGAACTTTCCTCTTCCCATTGTTTTTGCTTTCTTACTCAAGGAATGGAAGATTGAAAATCCAAAGGGTTGCTTGTTTTTGGACTTCCTTCTCAAAGCAAATAAAACCCTAGCTTGTGGTTGTGGGTGGTGCGGGTGCGAGTGCGAGTATAGTTATGTGAGTGGGATGGAATCGAACACTAAAAGCGTCTTTTTGTGAATTAAACATGTATTCCGAATGGGTTGGGCCTTGAGGTACTTTGGCAAAGGCTTTTAGAATTTTGGACCCCCATGGACGGCCTAGTGCACAAATATCCCATTTTGGCGCGCCATTTAAGTAAGGGTGAATGATTTATATATAATAAGAAAAGTATTTACAAAATATGATGGATTTTTATTTATCATACAATAACATACACAGTATAATTTCATAATAGGAAAAAAAATATTTTAAATTTTTTTTCCCGCTTATCGGTCAAAATTTCGTGTATGAAATATGTATATCTCGCTCAAGACTTAAAAGTTCGCTCAAAATTTATTGTATGAAAAATGTATAAAATGTGTATATCTCGTTCAAGGCTTACGCTCAAAGTTTTATGTTTGAAAACGATATGAAATACGTATATCTTGCTCAAGACTTAGAATATCGCTCACATTTTTTCGTGTATAAAGTTCATGTTAGGTTTCTGAAAAATTAATATAGCTATAACAACATTGTATACAACTTTCATGCAATATTCAAGGCTTAAAAGTGTAGCTCACAATTTTATGTATGAAAACTGTATTAAAAATTTACTCACATATTCACATTTCATACATTTTTCATATACAATTTTTTTTATTAACAAAAAAAATCACAATAAAAAAAAGTATGAAAGATGATGATTTGTCATGTTTGGTAAAATATCGTTATGTTTTATAAATAAGAAAAACTATCTATGTATTTAGTAATAAAGAGTCTTAAGTAGGTACCCTATGTCATTTCCCCTTTAAGTAATACCCGTCTTGTACTTCTTCTTTTTTCGCGCGAGTATCCACTTTGTACCTGAAGCTTGGCAACATCAGACGTTCTCGTCCGATGTTTGGTATGGCTTGCCAAGGCAAAGTTCAGACATTTTTTACTGAGGTGTATGTAAAAATTGATTAAAATTTCAGTCATGTATGCCTAAATCCTTTTTGTCAAAAAAAAATTGTCATGTATGTCTGCACCTCAGTCGTACATGACTGAAATACATGTAAAAATATGCTGAAATTTCAAAAATGTGCGTCTGAAAATAAATAATAATTTGTTCTTCGAATTTCAATGATCCAACACATGATTCAAAACTCAAATCTACTCTAAATAAGCTCAAATTTGAAACATAAGTTCCATATTATCATAAAGAACAAACTTAAGTCATCAATTTGTCAAAATAAATCTAACAATCCATTTAACACTTTTTTTCAAGTATGCCTCAACTTAAATCATGTCATATATGCATGAACTACATATAAAAATGGGCTGAAAATTCAGATATGTGCACTTGAATAAGAAGAAATGAGAAGAAGCAATGGTCCTCATGCAAACACACACACACGGCTTGTATTACTTCAATAGCTGACCCAAACAGGGCACCCCATGAAATTTGTACATAATTGACGCATTTCAATTTGAACTTCTAACCTTCGAAAATATTAAAGAGAACTTACGTAAATATACTTTTCGGCCAACTAATTTATCAACATGATCGAAGTGTACATTATCTATACATTTAAGTAGTATATAGTGTGTATAGGTATGTATAGTATATATATATTTAGTATAAAATATACATTACTTATATACTATATATGTATTTTGTAAAAAAGATTATCGAATAGTATTTGGCAATAATTTTCTCAATATTAATGTTTTTTAAGGAAAAGGAAAGATCTTTTAAACAACAACAAAAAAATTAAGAAAAAAACAAGAGATATTTTTCTTTTGGGAAGAGAGGGTAAGCTAAGAAGGAATCTGTGAAATTTTTCCAACTCAAAATCTAACCGCATAAGGAATGGACAATTCAAATTAATACTAGTATATTTACAACAAAGGAAAATATTCTCCGAATAATGCAACATTAGAATAAGGTTCTTTATAAAATTGATTTGGTTTATCTGTTAGAATAAGGTTCTTTATAAAATTGATTTGGTTTATCTGTTGTGGTAAAGTGATAAATATTTTTTATTTTTAATTAGATATATCAAATTCAAATCTTAAATATAAAATTATTTTTTGAAAGATGGAATAATTTCCCTTGTGGATTCTTTTCATTATTCACAATATATATAGATGTACAAAGGTTGATTCCTAATATGGTACGAATTCTAACTTACCTTACAAAGGTTGATTCCTAATACAATTAGAATCCTAAGTTACCTTAAATATACATCTATCATAATTACAAAATATACAAAGAATATTCGGAGAATATTCGCTAATACTCCCCCTCAGACGGAGCGGGAGGCGCTAGCAGCTAAGAATTTGGATCGGAAGTCGGTGAAGAGTGTGCGGTAGTCCACTTTGTGAAGATGTGCATCTTGATAAGAGGAAGGCACGTGTAATATTTTGACCTGACCAGCGGCCTTCTCTCGCACAAAGTGGATATCCATCTCAATATGCTTAGTCCGATGTTGGACCGATTATGAAGACATATAGATGGCGGATATGTTGTCACAATAGACTATAGGCGCGCGCTTTGGAGTGGACAACCGGAGCTCTAAAGAAGATTTCGGAGCCAACAGATCTCAGAACTACATTAGCAACATCGCGATATTCTTGACACTTCGAGCGGGGGTAGTGTGGCTGCCTCTTGGCGGACCATGAGATAAGATTATCCCCGAGAAATACGCAGCACCGAGGTGGAAGCGGCGTGTGTCTGGGCATCCCGCCCAACTGCATCCGTGTAGCGCAAGTAACTTGGTTGGGGCGGAGGGTATAAGTGTAATCCAAAGTCTGAGTGTGCCGCCGCGTGTCGATAATACGTTTGAGGGGCGCAAAATGGGACTCGGGGTCGTGCGTGAGCAGACACACACTGGCCGAACGGCATATGTAATATCGTGCCTGAGTGAATGTAAGATACTTGAAGAGCACCGCTAGACTCCGATATAGAGTGGTATCGGAAACCAGGCGACCGCTCATTGGCACTAAGCTTGGATTTGGAGTCCACCGAAGTTGGCATAATTTTACAATTTGCCATTCTTGTACCACAATACACTATCTCTTCTGCGTACTTACGACATAGGAACATAGTGGTGCATATCACAGTTATCGATATACCCAAAAAATAACTTAGCTTGTCCAAGTCAGATCTGCAAATTCGATTTTGAGTAGAGCAATGATTTCATTCTTCAAACCGTCGGATGAGGTAGTAAGAACAATGTCATCGACATATAATAGCAAATATCTTGATCGCTTACCTCGGTGAAAAGTGAAGAGAGTTATCACACCTGCTACATACAAAACCAATCTGCAAAAGATACCTGACAAAACGATCATACCAAGCGGGGGTGCCTGTTTCAATCCATACAATGACTTCCTGAGACGACACACAAACTGGCTGCTTGATTTGCCGGATGAACAAAGTCGTGAGGTGATGCGTGTCTGTACGCTCTTTCAAATCCCCATGAAGAAATGTATTCTTGACATCAAGCTGATGAATCGGCCAATGCATGCCCATAGCAATACTGAGAACAGTCCGAATAGTGGCCGGTTTAACAACCGGATTGAATGTCTCACCACAATCAATACCCTCCTATTGATTAGTGCCATTGGCAACTAGTCTTGTCTTATACCGCTCCAAGTCACCACTGTCTCTGAACTTGTGACGAAATAGCCACATACACCGGATAACATTCACACCATCTGGTCTAGGTACTAAATCCCAATTGTTCTTCTTTGTTAAAGCGTTAAACTCCTCGTACATGGCCGCATTCCAATTAGGGTCCAGTTTTGCTAGTTTTGGATTTTTTGGAATGGGTGATAAGGTTTGTGTGGAGTGGTTGAAGTGAACCTTGGGTTTGAAGATCTCATGTTGTGCACAAGTCTCTCCACATCCGATGAAGACGGCGGTGGCGGTGGAGTCGAGTACGGGAGGTTGTTGGTCCAGTTACGGACCAGTGGGCAGCGGATTCAATTGGGTGGTTTACTGACTCGGCCAGAGTGTAGGGGGTGGCAGGGAGCTGTTGGGGTGGTCTTGGACGATGGCGAGGCTGTGCAGCCGGAGCAGTGGGTCATTGTTGGTATAGATTTTGGATGATCGGGGACAGACTTGGTTGATCGAGAAAGATGTGTCGGTGGTCCTGAAATTTCCGAGATTTGAAAAAGGAAAGGTTATCTCGTCAAAGGTAGCGTGGCGGAGGCGATGATTTACAAGTAGCAATGTCATAGCACAAGTAGCCCCGATGATTAGGGAGATAGACCAGGAAGACACATGGCGGAGTGCGAGGTGCAAGTTTGTGAGGTGCAGCTGGAGGCCATATTGGGGTAGCATAAGCATCAAAAAATCGTAGGTGAACATATGATGGTAGCCTCACGATTATAAGATTTCGGTAGGGGTCTTGTTTTGGAGTGTGCTAGTTGGTAAAATATTAAGAAGGGATTCTACCATTTTGACAGCATAGACCCAAAAAGACGGTGGTAGGCAGGCATGAAACAAAAGTGTGAGAACCATGTTATTGATGGTACGTATAATTCTTTCAGCCTTTTCGTTTTGGGAAGAAGTATAGGGACAAGAAAAACGGAAAACCATGCCTTGTTTAGAACAGAAATTGTGAAATGCCGAGTTATTAAATTCACGTCCATTATCACATTGGAATGATTTGATAGATTTTTCAAATTGTGTTTTAATGAATTTGTGAAACTCGAGGAATTTTGTAAAAACTTCGATTTGAATTTCGATGGGTAAATTAGACAAAATGTGAAAAATCATCCAAGAATACTAGATAGAATTTATGACCCGAGCTAACAATCGGAGATGTCCACAAATCGGCATGAACAATATCAAAGGGAGAAAAAAGTAACCTTGTTTGATGACATAAATGGAAGGCAGTATGTTTGCCTAGTGGACAAGAAAAGCAGTGTTGGGCAATTTTTCCATTATTACATTGAATACGCTTAGAAGTCCTAAGAAAAGTAAAGCGGGTCTCGGGGTATCCGAAGTCTGTTGTGCCAAGTGGAGGGAGAGATTGCCGCAGGATAGAGGTGCTTGCGATGCGGTGGAAGATTGAGTGAATGGGTAGAGGTCTCCACACTATTGTAGCGTGTAAGAATTTTCCCAGTATTGAGTTCTTTCACAGAAAAACCAAAGGGTCAAATTCAGCAGACACGAAGAGTATTGCTAGTGACTTCTCTAATAGAGATTAAGTTTTTAGTGATCTTAGGTGTGTATAGGACGTGGTTTAGGGAGAACGGCGGGTGTGGATGTTCCCGTAACCTTCACTTGGAATGCCATGACCATTGCCGACGGTAATAAATTGAGGACACTTTAACCGATCGCGTAGTTGAGATAGGTTACCTGGCACCAGGGTGAGGTGAGATGTGGCTCCGGTGTCCATATACCAATTGTCGTCGAGTGTTGAAGGTTCACGGTGGTGTAGGCTGACCAAATCGGGTCGAGACAGGGTAAAATTCGCCGCCTCTTCTTTGCAGCTGCGCTTCTTCTTCTTCGGTGGACTATGCAACCGTGGTGTGCTTCGCTTCTGATTTGCTTTGGATCGCAACCAGGTGGTGTACTGCTGCTTTGGACATCTTTGTGATGGTGATTCTTGCTTGGCGCTTCGGTGTTGCCCATCCGTCAGCCTGACTAACACCTTTTGATTATGTTCCTCTTGTTTAGCACGTCTAGTTTCTTCCAACAATAGTTGTAGGAACGTGCCTTGTTGAAACTTGGGAGAGGTCGGCTTGTTGAATCATTGTTGCGAGTGTGTCATATTCACCTTTTGGTAAACCCGCCCAACAAGTTGAAGCACCGTCTTGGTTTACAGCAAGAAGTCCCGGCGTTGGATAGTTGATCGGTTATGAGTTTGATTGCTTACAATATTCGGACATATGTTAAAATTCTCGAGGCGGGTATTATTGAATTGCTCTTCCAAATATATAGCACTAGTATTTTTATTGTCTGAAAGATTTCTTCTGAAGTCGGACCCAAAGTTCACATCGTAGCACCTATTTTCATGATAGTGCACTGAGGTCTTTGGAGATGGTGTCGTAGATCCATTGTTTGCGATGGCGTCGAGACGATCGCCAGATTGAGTCAGAACATCGGTGGGGACGAGGAACATATTCACGTCAATATGATCGAAGTACGTTGTATGCCGCGTGCGTGAATGTAGAATAGTTCCATCCACATGGAATATTAATGATCTTCTTGGTCAAGAATTATAGGGATAAAATTCTTGATGTTGTTAACCCACGAATCTGGGATGAAAAGAAAATCTTGAGCGTTGAGAGGGGTTGTCAAGTGTGCCGGTGGATGAAGCGAGATTTGTGGGGGAAGACATGGTTCTACCGAGGGAAGGGTATTTCTGGTTTGGCCAGAAAGGGGAGGAAGCGCATTTTTTTTACGATCAGAAAAAAAAATGCTAATTTCGGCCGAAAATGAGGAAGAGAAGGAATTTAGGTTTTAGGCTCTTGATACCATGAAAGATGGAATAATTTCCCTTGGGGATTCCTTTCATTATTCACAATATATATAGCTGTACAAATGTTGATTCCTAATATGGTACGAATCCTAACTTACCTTACAAAGGTTGATTCCTAATACAATTAGAATCCTAAGTTACCTTAAATATACATCTATCATAATTACAAAATATACAAAGAATATTCGGAGAATATTCGCTAATATTTTTTATAGAGAACATTTTATCCACTAAGAGTTGATACAAATCACATAATATAATTTTTCAGCTACTTCAAATTAATTAGCCCCTATCCAAACATGGTTGATAATTGCATGTCATTGTTTATTGGCCTTGGAGATCCCAAGATTTTTCACATTTACACACACACACAAAAGGTAGCAAATGCTTTAGTAAAATTTCAATGTGATAACTACGTCGAGTTTTCACATCGACTATTTAGGAATAGAAGTTCTTTTATACCTTCTTGAACAATCTTAATCTCATGAATCGATATTTGAAGTTGAGCTATGCTCGATCTCCGTTTTCTTATCAAGGTATCACGTGTCAATCTTTTTTTTTCCTACTAGAGGGATTTTATAGCTCAAAAACTATTAGAAAGTACATAACAATTGAAATTTCCCTCCTCAAAAGTCCAATCATTACAAGTGGGCCAGTTAACCCATATATTAATCTGCATTCAAGTTAAGTTAAATCAATAACTACGAGGACAGATTTTTTATTAAGTCAAATATTTATTCTTTGCAATATATTAACATCTGGCAAAAATATTGGCTCTTCGTTAGACAAGACATTACATGTTATGGGAAAATCCGTTAATAGTTATATAGTTGTTCTCATTTAACGTACCTACTAATTTAGTTAGTTTGGCACGGATTATTAATGTTGATGCATATCTTGTATATTAATAATTAAAATATGAATATATAAAGGAAAATAATATGATGTTGCATCTCTTTAACTCCTATATATCTGATTTTCTTATTGAAGTTGATTTGTTTTAGGTGCATAAATAGAAGAGTAGGAAATTAAAGGAAGATTCCTCCTTACTACATCAATTAGCTTTACAAATATGAGTAATATTTGTTCTCTCTGGTCTGATTTTGAAGGAGGACATAGAGTTTATCCATCAGGTCCTCTCACTATTGACTACATATGAAAAAAGACACAATGAGCCGAAAAAGGTACAGAAGAAAGAACATTATCTTTTGTGTTTGTGTGTATACACATATAAATGTTTGTGTATGAATTCAATTATTTCTTAGGGTAAATTACTACTGAAAGTAGAATTAAATTCTTGATTTCTATGTCTTAGATTTGGAAATCCTTGTTTAAGAGTTGATCAATACACCCTCTCTTCTAATAAATATTATTCAAGAGGCACAGTATTTAATAGTATATCTTTGTCTTACATATTGGATCTTAATTTATTTGATTGCATCTCCTTAACCTACCATGGTACGACATATACAAGGGAGAAATAAATACTGACGTGTCCTCTCCAACTTTGATTGTTGGTTGATGTGATCTGTGGCACTGTCCATATATTATGGGTAGAATTGGTTAAAACCCTTTTAAACTTGACTAGGATTATTACTTTAGTCTCATAACTATAACTAATTTTAAAAACACCTTTAATTTTAGCTAAGTAAATTTTAATACATCCCCAGCTCATACACCTTAGTTCATGTAACCACTTGCTGTTCGGTTGAAATTTCCAGCTGATTGTCATCCGCATAGATAATTAAAAGCCAAAAAATAAATAAAAAATCCTAACTGATTAAATACCCGACCCGATAACTCGCCGATCAAATAAATCACCCTAACCATCTCAAAACACTCTAGAATTCTCCATCTCTTTCAAAACACTCTCAAATTAAATAGCGCACTAATACGTAGACAAATCTTTAATGTTTTTGACCACTTCGACTCTTGCTTATAATTATTTTTCTTTTTCAACAAACCCCAAATAACATGTTAGCTTGCTTCGGAAACATTGGTGGTTCATACAAGTCGAAAAAATTTACAAGAACATCGACCTCTCACCTGTACAAAGTGAACGAAATCAATGACAAACCCAGTAAAATTATCAAAATTTGACCCTTCTAACTAGAACAAATCCAACAAAATTATACTATTGACAGACCAAAAATAAAAATTACATGCCTTGTAGTTTTGACAGCTCCAAAATCTCCTTTCCGAATTGTCATCGGATCATGACATTCTAAACACCGGCGAAAATTCACATCTACAAACTTTAGTCATGAAGACAATTGAGAGACAAATCTATAAATGTGACTAAGAATTTTAGCAATTATAAAAGAAAATGAAGAAAAAAACTTGAATTCAACTTCGGATGTGTTTTAATGAAGGATTAAAATAGAGGAGATAGGTGCTTTTTAGTTGTTGCCAAAAAATATATGTATGTAAAATGAGCTTTTTTTTTTTACCATTTGGCAGGTTTTTATGGTCTCACGCTCGTGGAAGAGCTTGAGATCACTTGTTGTGCCATATGGCAGTTCGGGGTGTATTTAAATTCACTTAGTCAAGTTTACGAGTGTTTTTAAGACTAGTCATAATTTGAAGATTAAAGTAATAATTCATACCAAATTTATAGGTGATTTAACCACTTAAGCCTATTTTATGTTGTTAATTGTACTACTAAACATCAAAACTGAAATATAAATCGCTTATCTTTTAAGTTTTTAATTTACTTAACAGACATTCACTTTTTTTTTAGTAATATCCAAATGGATGTTTCAACATCTTCAATTCTTCATTATTTATTTACATTAAATAACTCATCGACTAAATTAATTCACAATCCTATGAAAGGATACTCCTTTCGTACATTAGAAAAAGTGATTATTTATCTCTATAGATAAGATCAAGAAAAACTTGCTAGTTGCTATTTATTATCTTTAGGTCTCTTTAAGGGAACGCATGCTCTTTTGTCCAACCTAAATATCCTTTTTGTATATAACTATATATCGAGTCCTCAATTAATTGACCCACAAAGTGGACTTTTGAACATAAATAATTCATAAAAAAAAAAAGATGACATAAATATTTTTTGCGCAGGAATTTTCTGCTCAAAAAGACTTAATCATTAACGGCGCAGTTAAGTCCTTTTGCGCAGGAAATTCATGCAATGATTAAATCCTTTTGCGTAGAAAATTTATACGCAATACGGGGTATTATTTTACCCTAGCAGCCCACGTTTTTTTAATGTTCACTTTTAATTCAATTACGCAATAAATTATTGCGTCTTACAATCAATTATTCATCTACCCATGTATACTTGATTTGACATGACACTATGACAATTCATTCATTTTTCTATTTAATATGAATTTTGGATGAGATAAAGACCCATCAATTTTATAAGTTTAAGTCATCTTTTTTTCATGTTCTTGGAAAAAATATCCAACTCTAAAGTTCATAAAAAATGGCATCTCCTCCTTCAACCATTAAGATTTCTTTATTTTGGAATGAAGAGATTCTTCATTCGTTATAATATTTCACCACAATACCATGTTAAGTTTTCAATTACCTTTGATTATGAAACATTACTCAATGTCATACACAAAAGAATGAAAAGTAAGCGTGAGTATGAATTATATGTAATGGGCAGATATTCAATATCCATTGCACCGCAAGGTTTAGTGCTTTATGGGGAGTGGAATATCACTGATGATGAGTCTTTGAGGAGATACTTGAAGGCGCCGGAAGAGTATAGGGGGTTAATCACCCTCAATGTTCTTGAAATGTATGTTGAAAAGAGTGGTCTAGTGTCACTGGAAACTCTAAGCCATCAATTTAAGCAAAATTACAGGGAAACTTGATAAATATCTATTTTTTACTTATTATTTTGTGTAGTAGCACATAGGGATGGCAATTGGGCGGGTGCGGGTACCCCCTCCCCCGCACCCGTACATGCCAGAAATTTTTATACCCATCACCTACCTGCCAACCGTGGTAGGTACATTTTCAACATCCATACCCGCCTAGCGGGTATATTTCTAAATCCACACCCGCTCCACCACCCAAGTGGATATCATCAAAATTCATTATTATTGGGCTTATGGGCTGCTAAAATTATGTGTGCCAAATTATTTGGGCTTTAGATAAATATAAAGTTGTACAAATAAAATTATAGTTGACCGGTATAAGGCGGACATGTGGATTTGGGGGGGAAGGGGGAGGGGGCATTGGGATGCGGGGCAGGGCAGGCGGGTATGAGGCAGGTATAACTACAAATCCACCACCAACCCATACCCGCCAACTACCTGTCAAAGTTATACCCATACCCACTACAACTGGAGCGGGTGCGATACAAAATCCGCAAAATTGTACCCACCTGCCATCCCTATCCATGTTATCAGTTTATAAATCGGCCAGAGTAGAAATTACTTCTTCATAAGCTAGTTATCTAACAATTTATTGATCGACTTGTTGATCTTTTTGTGCCTTTGAATTATTTAAGAAATGGAAGACACATAAATTCTTGTTTCAAGTAAGAGTATAATTATTCAAGAGAAGATGTGAAAATTTATATGGATTTATTCTCCGTCGGTAATTGGGGCCAGATCTACTATTACGTCATAAAAATGAGATAAATTTATCCTTATAATGGAGACGTCCATAGATGGGTGTCAATAGTAAAAATGACTGGTTGAAGAATCGTCTTCTCGAAGTGAATTGTTGGTAAGCATGGAGCAGGTAAGGTGTGCATACGAAAGTGAATTATTCAAACATGTGCAAGAATTAACACGGATACCACCGTAATATTTTGTAGAAAGGGTAGTAGTATAAATATATATTTTTCATGAAATTATTAATTGTATGTGCAGATATTGAATGAGTGTACTATCTTACTTGAATTCATCTAGAAGATTTTCAAAATGGGGGAAAAGAAAAGTGTGTAAGCGGACTTCTTTCATTTGACTGGTTACTTAGGAGTGAGTATATTGTCTTACTTGAATTCACCTAAAAGATTTTCAAAATAGAATTACCAATGCCACGATAGAAAGATAAATAAACTCAATTAAGCAAATGCCAAACACCTAAATACAGCATCAACATATTGAAAACTTGAATTAAGTTGCCAAATTGACGTCAATAACTATTTGGACCCCAGAAAGCACAACTTGGGCTTTCGACAATATTAGCCCATTATCAAAAAGGCCCAACTTGTTATTATTTTGAGAAAGTACAAAATATAGAAAATTAAGAGGAAATTACACCCAATGGCCTTGAAAATTGTATAATTTTTCGATGCATTCTTTCTTTGGAATTGTCCTCCGTTGTACCAAGTACCAACTGACTCACAACTTCTGTTTAAAATCAAAAAATTCAAAAGATTTCTTTACTTTTTTAAAATCGATGTCCAATCAAACTAAGATATATAAATTGAAACTGAGAAAGAGACAAATATATATACACGAAATATTTGAAGTCGCATTCTTACATACTCTTAAGTAACCCTCACTCATTAGCTTTAGCTCATTCTATTTTTCCTGTATGCATGGCGAGCTTGCTTTAGATTATATATATAGGATCAAAAAATTGAATTTCAATTATTTGCGAACCGTGCTGGATAGTCACCCATCACACGACTCTCAAACCCAACCTGTGATGGATCCCGGGAGACAAAGTCAAAACGCAACATCCTTTGCCCCATACTTTGAGATGCTCCTCCCCGCCGATCAAAGGAGCGAGACTGCTCGTGATAGGCAACGCTTTAAGCCACTATCGTTCGGTT